>JAAOAO010000192.1:0-57755 GCA_013396005.1 Fusarium napiforme | reverse complement strand
TTTAGGTAAGATAATCTATATTATATTAAGCAGTTAAGATTAAAACTTATAAATATATTTATTCTAAGTATTTATATTATAAATAGAAAAGTACTAGATTAGAATTAAAAGACTCTAAAAATAATAATGAAAGAGCCTTGCATTGCTAACGTTAGCATTATTATCCGGGTCTCAGCATTACCTATAAAATTATCCTGTATTACGAACAGAAGAGCTAACGACAGCCAAGGTATTTGATCAAGGTCCGGTAATACCTTCAGCTTAAAATCCCTATCGAAGCACTCTCCTCATGACACTCTTCAGAATGCGTAGGTCAAAGATTCAGTGATAACTAAAATGTCTGAAGCACTGCCCATACAAGCAGTGACTGGGAGATCTCAGCAACTGTGAATCACGCAGTAAGTACTGCCAAATTAGAAAAGATTCAGTGACAACTAAACCATTGACAAACTTCAGCCAGGTTCTGACCAGTACTACCCTCGTCTCCTGCAAATACCAACTTGCCATCCTCCACAGAACACAACAAATGTTGCCGATTACACATTATCGGTTGTTCGTCTCGTTGCAATGGCAACTGAAATCGTCCGTGCCACCTACGCCTAGCAAAGCGCGATAGAGGCTTTCTTGACCAGCGTCTTTGGTAAAGGAAACGCAACTGTCAAGGTAAGAAGCTCGTTGCGGATATTTCAGAAATGCAAGAAGGCTAACCATACAGTGGAAACACAGCAAATACCATTGTACCCTCCCGAGAAATCTTACTGAAGTTAGTAGTCACCAATTCACTTGCAACTTCCAGCTTTTGATCTAACAGTTAAAGGCCGAAAAAGAAAAGATGGGGGAAACGGCGAACGTGGAACACTATGAACAAACTGAGAGTTCTGGAACCAGTTAGATTGTCTACCGCCTATAAGCTACCACCTGAACCATTATAAAGAAATAACATATTCCAAATTTGTCAAGTGCACCTTGGCTTATTCTCAAAACCTTAGACTCAAGTCATGTTCACACCGTTTAACTCCTTGGGCCATATTCTCAATGATCTCCCGGTACGTGTTAGGCGGATGGTCAACCCTGGCTAAAGCGCACCGGTTAGAGCCTGCGTCCTCCGAATAGGAGTTGTGTCGACCGCAATATTATTCCTTCTTATCCAAGTTCCAGCAGTTTCCAGTCTTTCACCAGTCCATGGGTTGCTAAGAACATATCCCTCCCTTTTCGTGCATTTCGAATATAACATCTGGAAAGCGTCCAAAAGTTGTCCGGACGATGATCGATTTCTGCCTTGCGCGATAATGACTATCATCTCTTTTGAAACAATATCAAGAGCATCGTGCAAGAAGTCAGAGCAATCTGGATGTTGATGCAACTTGATGATCCACTTCTCAATATTAATAAAGCACTGAGGCATGTTTCAAACTGACTTACTTCAACCACCTCGGCCTTAACCAGCACCGCATAAGTGTTGTGATCAGGTCGTCTTTTAAACGCAAAGAAGATATTGTTATTTGCACCGTTGATGAACATCGTGGTCCTTGCCTGGTCAAACTCTTCGACATACCGAGGGCCCCCAAGGAACCAGGTTATTAGCTCCAGAAACAAGCAGCCCAGTGTCCATATATCAAAAGCTCTTGATATAGTACCCCCTTCTATGTCGCATTCAGGAGGGCGGTATCCAGGAACTGGTGCTACCTTGTGATTGGGGAAGTTGGAGCGACTCTTCACGCTGTTGAGAGTCGACAAGCCGAATTCTGAGAGCACTAGAACGATTTCATCTTCACCCCCTAATTTCTTGAAACAGAGGATGTTATCGCACTTTATGTCCCCGTGTCTGCCATAGCCAGTGCTTCCTCCCTTCTCTTCATGCTTCGGACTATGTATGGCTCGGAGCGCACCGATTAGTCCTAGGAGTTGGCTGGATATCCATATCGTCGCCTTGCTGTGCCTCGGAGGTTCATTCTTTTCCATGTACTCGCTAAGATCACAGATCGCACTAGGAAAGATAAAACTCCTTTCTTCTCCACAGCGAAAAGCACACAGGGCGGTCACTAGGTGGGGATGCTTGAGTCCGTTGAAACGCTGTAGCATCTTCAACTCCTCCTGGAACTTTGACTCATTGTCATGGCCCGTGTTGTGAAGCGTCTTAATTGCAAACTTTGTACAATCCAGATTGATCTTTTGCTTGTTTCATCAGCTTCCCTGGAACACAGTGATTTCAATATTTGCCACTTACACTTGTCAACAGCTCTTGATAGCAATGTGACGTCGGATGTATGTCGACCTGTATCACCGTTCCAAAAGCTCCCACGTTGTCTGAGGCGTCACTGCAGGACTCAGATGGTGTTTCGCGAGACCGACACCACGGTTTGCAGACGCCTTTGGGTAGATAGTGCTCTTGCAAAGGTTCTTCCAATGTTGAGCTGAAATATGGTGTGTCAATTCTCCATTGATACGATTCAAAGTATTCTTTCTCTGAGGTCTTCCAGCCTTCGAAGCATGCGATGGGTAGGCTGGGTCCGGTTAGAGAATAGACGGCATTTTTTTCAATTCTGATGGGCAGCTGTTGGTCGTTGAACCCTGCATTCACGAAATGCCGAATATCACCGCAGCGTTCTTGTAATACGAGCAGTGCGAAAACTTTGAGAAATGCTCCGGGAGGAGTACGGTCCGCCGAGCAATCCACCTCTGGCGGATGGATTATGTCCACATACTTATCAACGTTGCGGTCGTCGAAGCCATGTTCGGGTCTTTTCAATTCGGCCTTGATTCTTTCTTGACTCAAAATATGTCGCAGCAGCTTGTCAGTCCAGAATCGACCATTTACACCCTCCACGCAATAGTCTCGTAGTAGCTTCCCCAGGTCATCATATCCACCTCTTATCGTGACGAGTCCGTTACCCTGATACCTGTAATTCTCCATCGGTACCTTTTCAATGTCAGTAGTATCGATCTTGGGTTCTATCATCTGCTTGTTGGACGTGCTCATCAACATGGCCGAAATGTGTTACCAGGGTATCTGAACCCACTTACCATGCTCATTCATGTATCCCAGAGTATTTTCTCAAGGTAGTATTTACCCATATGTCTATCGCTTGCATGTGTAGCTTCCTATCGGCGCCTTTTGGAAGTCAAGACGGTGTAGGGGTATGCACGATGGACCCGCTCTGAGCAGATCCAGAAAGTTATAGACAATCCAGGAGCCTGAAATTCTCATGAAGGATGCATTAATTATCCAAGCTTTGGCGACAGTCGAGTGGTTGGAATTTTTGATTCTTGTCCTTCACTTGTTGAAGCTTCAAATATATGGGAACAGAGTAAGAAAGTGGTCGCTCACGTACTGATTTCTCCCTAATGTGAATGACCGCTTGTCATACGCCATTCGTCTCGAGAGCCACGCAGGCACATTCCACTGGCTTGTGCGAGGAACCTCAAGCGCCTGTCACACGTTACAATGACTCGACATAGCCATTGACGATGGCCCAACGTTCATGGGCCAAGGAGGGGTAAATTGCGCAAGGCGTTTCAAGCACAGCCCCTTTAGCAACGGTAATAAGTGGCATGTATGTCCATCCAAGACTGGTTAGCTACAACTGTTTTTATCCATTCGACAATCCTAGTCTTGACTATTCAATACCAGAAAACATGAATTGGGCAAATGATAATGCGATATGCTGCGAACATGGAATTAGCAGCGTATTTAAATATCAAGAGAGATCAACAAGCCTTGTACGAGTCCTCTCAGACGGAAGTGTTTGTGCATTCCAAGACAAATTAACTGTATCCCACTAACAACCGTCTAGAAGCCTCTGATATGGACAATGAAGAATATCTCTGATTGGAAGAACTGGTTTGACAAGGTAGGTGTTACTGTTCACTTGTTCACTAAGACTCACGGCTTTCTAGCATCACCCGAAGCTTGATGGATCTGATTCGGGCCTTGTTCTGATTTATGTAATCTGCTTGCCCATGAACTCCAGTGATTGATAATAGTGTTAGTTTATCAAGAAGAATCGGCGAACCGGTTATCGATCCAGTGGAGGGGATGGAATCCCAAGACTGGATTAAGGCCATACGCAAAGCAACGACGCACCACAAAACTGCTTTTGACAAGAATTTGCGCGGGACCGGCGGTCAGCGAACCCTACGAACACTGCCTCTTTCTGAAAGTTGCTTTAAGGATATTGCAAAGAAGTTCTACATACATGACTCGATCAACCGAGTCGTAAGTCGAGCAAATGTTTCTCAGTTCTCGGCCGTCAAGTTACAGATGGGTAAGCATGAGGGCCATGAACTACCCGCACATGGTACGTGCCTCCTCGTCTCTGAAGTAGGGTAACTTCTTATACCGTTCAGTATACAGCGCGCGAACTTCGAATGCTTGGGATGGTGATCTTGCTGTGTCGGCAACATACTTTCCGAATTGCAGGCTCACATTTGCAGTCATGTTTGGTTGCCCGCTGTCTGTCGAAGCAGAGATACTGACACGGCTTGAAACGGCCACCTACGAGATATGCCACCCACTATTGGTCCCTAGTATGCTTGTGGAAATTGAGAGGCGGCGCCATCTACCGATAATAGATGACACGCTTGATGAAATTGAAGCCCGGTTCCTGGAGCTGGATGATCCCGAGTCTCTGCAACACATAACAGAGGCGGAGAAGCTAACTCGCAAGGAGGCTAAGAGATCATCTTGGCTAGATATTCTGTATCTTCGCAATCAGTTGATGAGCTGGAACACGTGCTTGGAAGCGTTGTACGAACATACAGAGCAACTTAGCCGGACAACATTTCGAGACATCAATATTCCCTCTGTATTGAAACCTCCGTCTTCAGACGACTTTACGATTCACGGAGATAGTTCTTCAGACTCTGGCGCAGACTGGAATGCCCCGATCGGCGAGTTATCTTTGGCAAACAGTCAATAAAACCATGAGACTAACCAAGCTTATACAGACTTCACTCCTGCGAACCTTTATGTCGACAAGAGTCAAAAGTTGGAGTCAATTAGAAGTTCTAGGGGGTATATGAGGCGAACAGGTGCCAAAATTCAAGCACGACTACGGGAGGTTATCAAGGACTATAACGAGAAGATTCGAGAGTGCACAGCTGGTTTTGAAGGAATGGCCATGACGACGCAATGGGTGAGTCATGCATTTGTCTGATTCTTCTATCCCAGTCCTTTGCTAATAGCGTCAAGGCTCAAGGTGAAACAAACGTTGAGATAGCATTAGCAACCAGTCAGGACTCGCGTCACATGAAGTCCATTGCCTTGGTTACCATGCTATTTCTGCCCGGGACATTCTTCGCGGTGAGTTCCACCTAAAGGTACTGCATGAGTTTATGCTATGCTGACACACAATCCAGAGCATGTTTTCGATGGGCTTTTTTGAATGGAAACCCGAATATGGTACTGTGACCGTGTTTAAATCATTCTGCGTTTACGCCGTTCTTGCTGCAGGCTTTACAGCTATTACTCTTGGAGTATGGTGGTATCTCGGAGTCTATCGCCACAAAAGACAAAGAAACCGCTCATCCTCAGTTGGAAGAAGACGATTCTCAAGTCTGAGGTTATTGAACCCTCTAGTACGCCGGACGGCGAAGGCTTTGGAAGGCAAAATGACCAAAAGGACACTATGGATGACAGCGGCCTATAAGGTTAAGCTTTAGGCTGCGAACACAGATAATGAATGACAACACGATATTTTTTTCCACCAAAAGGACACTTCCACCATAACTCCAATGCGGAAGCTGGCGAGTTGTTATGTTAAGACGGCCTATAAAAGTGACGAGGGTATTGGCGGTTTTCATTTTAATAATGGGTCACGCGAGATATCGCCTTGTTTAACAGAAGTCCCTCGCGTCAAATGGCTAATTGATTGATACTTGAAGCTTATGACGTCTCAGCGAGACATATCAATACGCAAACTCCCAACTTGGGCGCTGCTATGATATCACCATTGAGGATGGAGTCAAATGATAATGACGGTACCTCAAAGATGATTCCCTTTGAGTGGCGCTGGATTATTTGAATAAGATTCGTTAGGGTTCGTATAAACATATCATATGCATTCTTTAGATGTTTAATTTCCACTATAAAACACAAACCCGAACCTTCGCAACATTTAACACTGGTGTTCCTCCCTGTAGCTGAAACACACTTATTTCTTATTCGAAACATCTGGTAAAGATTGTTAGCATACAGCAAAGACCGAAGCATTGTGGGTGGTAGTGCTTACTGAACTGGAAGTGGATGATATCTCCATCTTGAACAACCTGCGGAGAACAAGAGTGAGCTTTATGTGATATGAGTCGCGTTGCGTGCACTTACGTATGATTTTCCTTCTTGGCGGTACTTGCCAGCTGCTTTGATGGGGCCCATGGACTTTTGTCCTTCGCAAAGATCATGGAAGTCTTGATAAGCAACAACTTCAGCCTTGATGAAGCCCCTCTCGAAGTCACTGTGGATAGCACCAGCGGCCTGTGGTGCCAAGCAGCCTCGGGGAATAGTCCAGCATCGGATCTCCTTCTCGCCAGCTACACCCAAGTCAGCATCTATTTCAACGCATGTAAGGTTAAAACCAACCTGTGAAGTAGTATTGCAGTCCGAGCTTTGTGAATCCTTCGGTGATAATCTTGTCCAACTTTGACTTAACCTTGATGTCCTTGAGAAACTCGGCCTGAGCATCTGGGTCATCCTTCAAGCTGTGCAGTTTCTCTTCGAACTCAATCGAAAAAGGAATGATATCGCGGGGTGTACCGCCATGCTCAGTAACCCACTTGGCAATACCGGGGAGGTACTTGCACTTCTGTCGAATGTAGTCCTTCATTGTCAAGTTGACGAGGTAAATGACGGGCTTGGTGGTGATGAGCTGGATCTTTTCGTTGATGAGGGCGATCTCGGCGGGTGTCCAGCTTCCATCTCGAACTGGTTGGTCTTTCTCCAGCATCTATTCCATGTCAGTCTTTTTGCCCATTTCCCGGCTGTCAATTGCTTTTCACTTACTTCTTTGATCTTGGTTGTTGTCTCGGTGAAAAGAGGCAGCATCTTGTACTTGCCACTAGCCTTCTTGACGATCAGCTCCTCGGCCACGATTTGCTTCGCGAGAATGTCTAAGATTAGTGTTAGTTTTGTTTAGTTACCGATAAGAAAGTACATACCGAGATCCTTCTTGCAGAGCTCGCTTTGAATGGTGTCTATATGAGCCGTTGTTAGTTAAGTCGCCTCTATTTACAGTGCTGGACTCACCCAAGTCTCGAACAGGGTCAATCGAGTCGTCAACGTGCAAGACCTGATCATTATCGAATGCTCTATTGAACAAGCCATGTCAGCCTGGTTCCTTACCATTCCTTTCGACAAAACCTACCGGACAATATGGAACATGCCATCAACGGCCTGGATATGGGACAAGAAGGCATTTCCGAGACCTTCTCCTTGAGAAGCTCCCTTGATCAAGCCAGCAATGTCGGTGACCTGGAGATAAGCAGGGTACATAGAAGGAGGCTTCCAAAGATCGCACAAAAAATCCTAAATTTCACCGTCTTAGCTCCTCCCTCACCGATATTTGACAGAATCTCAGCTCACATATCTCGCATCAGGAACAGCACATCTCGCCTCATTAGGCTCAATCGTACAAAAAGGATAATTCTCCGCCGCGGCGCTCTGCTCCGTCAAGAGGTTGAACAAGCTCGATTTTCCGACATTAGGAAGGCCGACGCATCCCATCTTCAAGTTCTTGCGAACTCGTCCAAAGGCGACGACATTATCGATAACGGGTTCGGTCTTCTTGGGAGCCATTTTTGATCAATAGTTGCCAGGTTTGGAGTTGAGATGTTTTTTTGTTGGTGTTTTTGTTTTTGAGAGGATTCAAGGGATGGGATTGTGAGGAAGACTTTTCAGAAGTGGCCTGATAGCCCACTTTAAAGACATGGGTGTAGAGTGTTCTGGCCAGTTAGTCGAAAGCCACGTTGATACGCTGTAACCTTGATAAAATACGAGAAAATACTGGATATTAATCTTCAGTGAGTATATGCAGGTTTTAAATAGAGTATAGTAGTTGCAATAAGTCCAGAGAGGCCCATGTCTAGTCTTTCCAGGGCTTCATGTCGCCTTGCGAGGGACAAAGGCATTCGTGAGGGGTATCACGTGAAGGACCCTGAAGATTTAGTGGAGGGGCGGAGATGCCGTTAATAAACAGGGCTAGGCCTAACTCGGCTTCGCTTAGGAAGCGAGTCAACGTTGAAACGTGGCCAGCACCGCCACAGAATTATCTTTAGCCACGACCAAGCCACCTCTAGGGACTAATCTTGGGTTATCTCTCTAAAAAGATGAGAAGATCTAGGTAAATCTGGTAGGGACTTTAAAGCCCTTAGGTCAGGCCTCAAACAAAGTTGAACCGAACTCTCCAGTCTTATTATTCTAACTAGCACTCTAATTACCAGAATCCATGGGCCAGCCCATTACTTCCAGCACCCCATCACTCCAAGCCAAGACATAATCTCTCCCCCTTCACAACAACCATTACATGCCTTGCTAATACATGTCCAAGTCTACAAGAGACGTTATCTTCCTAGTTGCAGTTAGCGGCCTGAGCGTTTTGCTTGTTCTGGCCGCCCTGGTGGTGACGAGCCTCGAGGTCTCGCTTGCAGTTGGCGTTGTTGGCAGCGGCGGCTTGGTTGCGGTTGTTTCCATTGCGGTTGGTGCCGGCGGCATTGGCCTTGTTGCCGCCCTGAGCTCCTTGATGGTGGCGAGCGACGAGCTCCTCACGCTTGTTGTTCTTGCCGTTCCTGTTCTTCTTTGCTCCCTGGTGGTGACGCGCTACGAGTTCCTCGTCACGCTTGTTGTTGTTACCGTTGGCGTTACCGTTGTTGTTGTTAGTAGCAGCATTGTTGTTGTTGTTGCAGTTGTTGGCAGCGGCGGCAGCTCCGTTACCATTGGCGTTGTTGTTAGCATTGCCCTGGGCGTTGCCTCCCTGGTTGCCCTGGTGGTGGCGAGCTACAAGCTCCTCATCTCGCTTGTTGTTGGCGTTGCATCCATTGGCGTTGGCATTAGCGTTAGCATTGTTGTTGGCGTTGTTGTTGGCGTTCTGAGCCTGGTTGTTGTTCTGGTTGCCCTGAGCTTGGTTGTTGTTGTTTTGGCCTTGAGCCTGGTTGTTGTTGTTCTGTCCGCCCTGGTGATGAGGCTATTAACGTTAGATGAAGTGCTACCAATAGATACTAACACGACTCACCTCTCGTTTCTCAGCGCTGAAGATGGGAAGAGCGAGAGCGTCTGCTGGGAGAGCTGCAGCAGCCATCAAAGCCTTTTGCCTGTTAGTTTTTTAAAGCATCATGAGCGTAGTGAGCAACTTACAGCAACCTGTCCAAAGCTAGAGCGAGAAACCCGGCTATCTTGAGAGAAGACCTGAGCGGCAAGGACAGTGACGACAACGTTGGAGAAATACATCTTGACTTGGAAGTGATGGTGTAGAAGTGACTTTTCTGACCGGCAGGTAAAATGAGAGTGATGTGGAATAAAAGGTAGGACTAGCCTTGAAAGTTGATGAAGAAGAGAAAGAACGCTTGCGTCAAGCAAAGTTAAGCTCAGATGATTGAAGAAGGAAATGTGAGTTGGTTGAAGAAATTAAGATTTGAGCTGAAAGATGCTAAGCTTCTTATACTTACTCGATTTTGGGGTATGTTAAGTCTAACTTGAGATGACAACCCCAGAATCTTAGAATAGATCTTGCCCCCCCCCCTCTCGATCTCTCCAAGTTCAGAGAATCGTCAAACGCTATCTGTCTTGTCTTGGCGCTTGCGTTTGAAGACATGTTGGACATGATGCCGACATTGCCGCTCTGTTGAGTCAACAGCGCCGTATACGAAAAAAGCGCTTTCTCCTTGTTGGCCTCCCGCTAGACAACTTTGGGGTCAAGGTGTAGGGACGGTTAGAGCGGCCAATCATGAAACTCCAAGCTCGGCCGAAACCCAAGGCTCTGGTCGTTGTTTGCTCAAACGCGAAAACGCGAAGTGACATACTGAAATCGATTGGGACACGCTATTGGTGGAAGTAAAACTCAAACAAGGTTCGCTGGTTTCACCTGATTGGTCTAGACGGCACGACCCCTGACGGCTACGACGCATAGTGCCTCACGTTGCCTGAGAATATCACTCACCCCTGTTACAGATATTGTCTAGACCTATAATTCTCGGTGAGTAATGGCTTACTATTCCTGATTCGAGATCTGTCAAACCCGTGAAGCTGGAACATTGTTTTAAGTGGGTGGTCTGGATGACTTGTTGTGGTATTCACTTGTCGCACGAACCATTTCACGTTTCGTCTTGGCGTTTGAAGAGTTGTCATTGGAAGCCGATTATCCGCTTACTCAAGAACCTAAACGCTAAGTTGAGGAAGCCCAATAATAGAATCAGGTTTCTGGGCATTGATATATACATCATTGCTTCAAAATTTGTCGCACTTGTTCTTTTCTCCCTCATCGCCCTGGAGGTTGACTTTTATTCTCTCACTGCAGGCCAGTCATTTTCCTTAACTCTTTCAAGGTTTAGTCAATCATTTTCTGCGAAGATGGGCTCAAAGTATCGTCCAGTTCCTGAAGATGAGGAGCAACAAACTTATGAGAAGAACGCTCTCTTATCACCTCTGCCCATCTACACCAACATATCGCCATTCATTTCACAGTCAAGCGCACATCCAATCTTGATATGGATAGCGCACGGTGTCTTACTCTCTTTCTCATTGGCGTTTTTCGCCCTTTCATTATTGCTTCGCGCCAGTCCTTTACAAAGCGGCGTTTGTAATCAGCCAAACTTCCCTTACTGTGAGTCAAACGTAGCTTAGTTTCTACCTCTATTGACATCGGACAGCTCCCGCAGAAAGCGTTGCAGACTTTCATACGGTCCGATACAACATTACTCCAGCCCTCGAGATGTCCGAGTTTGTTGGTTATGGGCCCGAAGTTGACAAGGCATGGAACCGTGTTACATACGACGTCGGTGATCAAATGATCTCAAAGACTGAGCTCGACAAACTGGGTCTTGATCCCAATTCCCTCAAGGTCAAGGATCCCAAGACAGGACATACGGGCTATCGCGTTGGAATACAAGTATTCCATCAGCTTCACTGTCTGAACTTGCTTCGGCAAGACACCTACAGGGATTACTACTCCAAGATGGGTGGCGATATTGAGGTTGAGCCTGAGGACTTGCGAGGACATCTTGGTAAGTCTTACTTTTTTAGCCCGTGGTTGATCAATGCTAATCTGACTTTTAGATCACTGCATTGAGATTCTGCGAAACAACATAATGTGCCAGAGCGACACTGGTGTTTTTGCATTCAAGTATTACGATGGATATGATGGTCACTGGCCTGATTTTAGCACGCTGCATACATGTCGCAACTTTGATGCCATTCGAGACTGGGCGTTTGAGCATGCTGTTGTTTTCGGAGACGAGGATTGAACAGAGTTGAAACCCATTTAGACAGAAGTGTAAAACAAGCATAAAACCCTGGTGGTAGACAATGAGCCATTAATCGATATTCATTCTCTCATTGACCTGGCTCTGCATGCTTTTAACCACTGCATATTTATGATCTCGACGTTTACATGTGATAAATAGTACCAAGCATGATGTCTACCAAAAGAGGTAATAATAAGAGTTGCGGCAACCATTAGACTTACATATTACGGCTTTTGACTGGCTGGAATGATGTGTGGGGTTTACATCTCAGCTGTCAATTATTCACAGAATTTGATTGAGGATGCAACCCGATAACGTCAGATCAAAAAGTCCTTGCAAAGTGCCCATTCATGCTTAGCCATGCAAGCGTTTTGATTGGGCCGTCTAATTGAGATCTGGTAGAAATAAGATAAGATAGTGTCCGATAAGATCGTTGACACTACCCTACAGAAGTAGATCTAAATAGTAAACAATCATTACTGACGACAGAGACTGGGTATGTATAATGAATTATGATATACATATTGCTTGGGGCACCTGTTCTATTGTTTTTTTATTCTCTCAGAAGGGTCCTACTCGTTTACGAACACAATGTCATCTGACGCACGTCGATCAACAAATATCACTAATGACTCGATCAGCCTGAGACATTGAGCAATTCATTGGGGCAATCCCTTGATCCGAGATACCCAATCGACTCGCCAAGCCGGCATCGGCTTAAACCCCAGCGTCACCTCCACAATCTATCAACATAATGTGATCACTCAACACAAGCCTAGCAAAAGTTCTCAAGCTCCGGTAGTTAACCATACGATAATGCTTCATTTTAAGCTTACAGGGGATTGACCCGCCCCAAATCAAGCCCGTGCGTCGGCAGAAGATCCTTCCAAGACGGGAAGGTCTCTTGGCGTCCGAAGTTCGGCTGTCTCGTATTAGCCACGGCGGCCGTTTCCTTTAACAGAAGGTCCAGGGGTTCATTTCCGAACACTAGCATTGGTACGGAATAGGCACCGCGGCAAGTCGTCCACTCATGAGTCAATATGGCAGGTCAGATTTACGGAATAACTTGTGTAGTTGCTCTTATGGGGAATTGACATAGATAAGGATGGTGAGTTATGCTGTGATGGGATGGTCTTTTGATCTGGATGAACGGAGATATGGCATAATTGGAAACGATCGCCATGAGATAGTAAGATGGATAGATTATGCCTGCTCTATGCTGTATGGAAGAACAGGATAATATAATTATAAATAACTAGTGAAGTTGCATAGATTATAGTCGATATCCTCATCTTCATCTATCTCTTCACATCTCATCACAATGGTTTCCAAGCTCGCTCTCGCTCTCTTCTTCGGCAATGCCCTCGCTGGCCTCGCCGGACGTGCTATTCCCCCTCGCTGTGCCATCGCAGACCCTACTCCCGAGCAAGTCCAGCACGCTCAGAACCTCAAGAAGATTGAGTCCGTCTCCAAAGTCGCTGCTACCTCCATCACCGTCGACACCTACTTCCACGTTGTGTCCTCCTCCTCCTCAAAGTACATCACCAAGGCTAAGCTCCAAGCCCAGCTCAAGGCTTTGAACGATGCGTACGGTCCTCATGATGTTACCTTTAACCTCATTGATACCACTTTCACCACCAACTCTAACTGGGCTGCTGGAAACGGCGAGGTTGCTATGAAGAGACAGCTTCGTCAGGGTGATTACAAGACTCTTAACTTGTACTTCACTGACGTTGCTAAGCTTGATGGTCTTGACGCTCTTGGATACTGCTTCTTCCCTGAGCCTAACGTCTCAACTGGATCTTCAACCTTCATCCGCGACGGTTGCGTCATTGTCGCTGAGACCGTCCCCGGAGGTTCAATGGCTCCTTATAACCTCGGTGGAACTGCCGTTCACGAGGTCGGCCATTGGTTCAACCTCTTCCATACTTTCCAGGATGGCTGCAATGGTGGAGATCTGGTTAGCGACACCCCTGCTCAGGCTAGCCAGACGAGTGGATGCCCTGCCCGGCGGGATAGCTGCCCTAACCAGGCTGGTGATGACCCCATCCACAACTTTATGGATTACTCCGATGAGTAAGTTATTCCCGAAAACATTGATTGATGTAATTACTAATGGTTACTGTAGTGTTTGCTACGAGGAGTTTACCCCTGGTCAGAAGACCCGCATGCACAGTGCTTGGACCACTTACCGCAAGTAGATTTGCGATTATGAGATGAGATGAGATGAGACGACATGTATATAAATGTTTGTACATATTTCTGCATGGGAGCGATGTGGAGTTTACGAGGTGACGGGTATGACTGTATTGGTGTTATCTGGATGGCGAGTATGAGATTAGAAATGAAGAGATGAGTTGATCTGAAACGTTTCACATGTTTTAGTGAATATGCCCCCTACGGGGTAAAGTGAAACTCCTGTTCCTTCGGTAGTCGCCGCGATGTCCTTTGAAACTTCGGCCAATACCGACTCCATCTAATTGGCTGAACATGTAGATGAAAGCGCTGTTGTAACCCAGAACATGAATGACACCGCTGCGATACAGATACAGGCCCACTCTAAATGAATTTAGTGTAGTTACTCTAAAACTCATTACAAGTTTAGTCCATTTACTCAAAGCTTTGACCACGTTTAGTACAAGTATTCTAAGCCTGTACCGTGCGTTTAGGGCAGCGAATGGTAAAGTCTGATGATTCTTTTTCATTTATTTATTCAAGATATCGCTTGATTCTTCCATTAGTGGCTACTAGGATGGCACGTTGATTATCTGCTTCCGCACGTGGTCAGTCCCATGCGCAATCCTCAACCAACGCTTCACGACAGCGCCTGCCATTGGTGCACAGACCGACGACCCCAAGCTGCGGTCCATGCCAGCCTGAACCTGCGTGTTCAGCGGTACCAGAGTGAGTATGCCACTCGAGCCAATATCCTCCTTGAGCTGGAGAAGATGAATGGGTTCCGTGAGGCCGCCTATCGGCCTTTGCTGTTCAGAATAACCAGCTGGAGATCCTTGCTGCTGTGCGAGCAGTGAAGCCATCAGCACGCTCTGTACTATGGGACTGACGCGCTGTGCGGATTGTTGCTCAACTAAAAACCGGAAAGCAGAAAAAGAGCAGGTAGCGCAGGTCTCAGACTGTGGCGCGACACTTGAGAGCTCTGAACCAAGATATCTGATTTTAAGGCAAAGTCCCCTAAGCTCAGCTCGTCCTTAGGTGCACCTCATCCAACCACTGGAGAAGACCCTACTCCTTGGCCCTATATCGGATAATGTCGAGGGACCGTAGTGGATGGCGATCGAGTCGCGGGGCTAGATTTATAGCAGGAGGTACAGCACCACGAAGAGGATGAGGTGAGACATGAGATACAAAAAAAGTAGGAAAGGGAGGAGTAGGAATAAGACTGCAAGTGGCATCGTATTGGGAATCGTGGCTATAATCGATGTTGCAGTTGGTGGCGGAGGCGGAGGAGGTACGACAGAATCTGGAACTGTCGAGAGGCGAATGTTGATGATTGCGCACGTCGAGTACCAAGTTCCGGGCCCAGTGGCTGTAGTGGTAAGCGACGTCGTGTTGGTAACATCATGGACAGCTTATAACATGAACGAAAAATAGGCCGCACGTGTAAGGGTGCAATGTTAGGCTTGAAGGGCGATGCGTGTTGGGTCGGGGTCTTTAGCCCTAGACCTGAAAGCTAAAAGTCTCACAAGAACTCTGTTTGAGTGACCTTGGTTGGATCACGTCTCCAAGTCCGACACTTTTGTAGATAGAGAAACCGATTAATAGACATAAGTAGTCGATAAAGAAGAAACATGGCTTTTTATCCATTTACAATGTGATGAGAATCAGAACCGTGGGTTAAACGTGGGTATGGCAATGATGAACAAGCTATAGATCATATGATAAGGTTTCAACTTATCTGCAGCGCTTAATTACTTTTGAGAATATTATTTTGAGTCGTTGAAACTAACAGCTAATCAATCACATACCAATCACTCTACCCGACCTGACCTTCAGGGACCACAATCAACCCAATTTGCTTAGAATTTTAGATCAACACTAGCCTTAATACGTAGTTTCTCGTAGATACATAAGTATTATCAAGCTAATGCTCCTCATAATGAACGCAATGACACTCGACGCAATCACACTTGGGTCCGCATTCACATCCTCTAGGCCCAGGTTGCGGGTCTAGATCCCGAGGGATGAACATCAGGTGACACGCGTCCTGGCGCGAACGGAAACCGTTTGCTTCAAATGGCGCCATGGACAAAGGCGTAGTCTCGGGTGCGACTGACAGACGGAACACGCGGATGACAGCTGCCAAGATCATACGCATCTGGTAAGATGCCATGTTCCCGCCTGGACAGCGACGAGCACCCAAGCCGAACGGCGCAAGGTAACGCCGACGCTCAGTGACTACCGCTGTGTCGGTGTCTAGCCAGCGCAACGGGTCGAACTCATCGTAGTTGGGGAATAGGTCTGGCCTCTGTCGACTAAGTGAGAGTGACTGTGTGGTCACCACGGTTCCGGCTGGTAGGTAATACCCCAGAATGTTCAACCCTCCTGGCGGTACGACGCGACTGCCAGTTAGAGCAACTGGTGGGCGGAAGCGAAGGCCCTCTGTGATACACGCGTTGAGTAGCTTCAGATTCTCTAGGCCATTGAAACCTTGCACCGACTGTAGCTCCGTATATAGAGCCTCTACTAGGCTGGGTGTGCTGGCAAGATAGTAAAAGATGAAGGCGAGAGCTGAGGAGGTCGTCTCGGTTGCAGCGAGGATCTGGCCAGCCATCTCAGCACTAATCTCAGTCTTGCTGTCTTGGGATCTTTGATCAACCATATTATCCACAAGCATTTCATACACAGTAGAAACCTCATCGTTCCCCGACCATTTCTCCGCTTCTTCGACTGTCTTCTCTCCCAAGTCGAACAAACGGTCACTGGAGCGGACTCGAAATGCTGCATGGCTGAAAGGACTCGACTTGAGCCACGAAAAGAGCCATTCGGGGAGGCAGAGACGCCATACAACGAGGAAATTGTACTCGCCCACGACATGAGGGAAATCTCCCGGCTCCAGGTTTGAGTGCGGACCTGCCATGACAAGCTGAGAGTTCAAGAGGGTAGCGATGCGCAAGTGATGGACGATATCTTCCGAGCTATTGCCACGCGACACACCAAGATCGTCGACCATCTGCGCGATATTCTTCTCAAACATTGGCTGCCAATAGCGCATCGCCTTGGTAGTCGTAGCAATCATGACCGGGCGACGGCGGGGACGGGCGACAGGATTACTGGGATATGTGACCGTCCAGTCATGGCCGCCGATACGCAGAGCTCGGATGGATTTCGGTGCAGTATCGAGGTCAAGTCTTGAGAAGAGTGCCTGCACAGACTCCACGTCGTTGATGAGCACCATATTTGGTGCTATTCGAACTATCGGCCCATTATTCGACAATAGACGGTCGGCCTTGAAGGAAAGACGGCCGTGCCATCTTTGCCAACGTATCCAGATGGAAGACATTGTGGGAAACCGGGGACCGGGAATCGTCGAGAGAGGGTGGAACTTGGCTCGGTATGTGACTTGGCAGAGTTTGAAGAGCACGCACATCATCAACAGAGCCAGGCCTGTGGTAGCCGGCGAGGCGGTTGAGAGCAAAGTCTCCAGCATGGTGTATGGAAAGAACAATGACTTACAAGAGAATAAAGAATGGAGTTGATTACGTCCAACTGGTTTTCACTGTCTATCTACTTATTTGTACAAAAACACGAAAAGGTAGCATTGCCGTTAAATAAAGACACGGGCGGCACCTACTTGCCAAGTTGCAGATCGCAATACTCCCACTAAGCTCAACACAGCTGCGGTCCAGCTCAAAAGGGGCCTAAGGCGGGTCAGCTTGCGTAGGCCTGCGGTCAGACAAATGTACATATGCCGTTCCCAGACGAACTTCGCAGCCAGATGCCTAGATACAAGTTACCTAGCGGTCTTTCTGAAAGCTTGAGAATAATGGAGAAGGGGGAGGGCGGGTCCGATTGGTCTAGAAAGTACCAAACGCTGATGAGCTAATTGTTGATGTTGATTTCGTAGTTGACAGGACACTATGCCAAGTTTTCGTTTACATTGTAAACGAATACTTTGAGGCTTAACCTTTTCCGGACAGGCACCAATTAAGTACATAATTGTATTTCTAAATGAACCTTATTACAGGAGGATTTGTAAAATACGAGCCAGAAGGTCTATGTAGCGTTGGGTCTGTTCGCGGATCTAACCCAGGTAGTTTAGGACTCGTTAGCCAGTGTCTTGGCCTTCATAGCCGCGCCAATACTTTATACACGTGCTTTCAGTATCATCTATATGCAGTACCTATTGTAGATATCACAGCCGATAAGAGGCCGGCACAAGTGGTTCCGATCGCACAGTCTTATAGCGGCCCAGCTGGGGAAAGATCAAAGCGTGGGGTCAACATGAACAGACAAATTGCTAAGTCGATGGAGGTACGAATAGATGGAATTTGTATTAGAGTTCATATATAACATGCAGTTGTTCACCCAGGTCACTGCTTGTACTGCCTCACTGGCCTGTGTACCTTCATCCTTTGTTTACCTGCCTGTTGTCGACTGGCGGTAGCACCCTCACTCTGGCCAGGACCACTTTGAGGCAGTCTTGAGCTTAGAGCTACCACATGCACGGGCTGGTCTCGGCCTTGGTGATTTGAGGATTAAAAGGTGCTACACTATGCAGACGGCGCCCTGTTACCCCCACTGACAGATAACAGACTTGATAGAAGGCGTTAGTTGTGCTAATGGCAGACTAGTTGGAGCATGGTCTACAGGCACGTTTCCAAGAAGTAGGCCCGGGAGCCGTTATCTTAAAGATCCGCGGTGTTTGTGGCGTTGAGCTAACCTTTGTTAGATAAGAGTTTATGCTAGCAGTGTTTTAGCCTGACAACTGATGCCTTGGACTCCAATCAAGCTCTACCCGAACAAACTTTCAAGGACCATAATGAACCCAAGTTGCCCAAGATCTCGGATCAACACCAGCCTGACGCTGTTCCAAAACAGCCAATCTCAACGCCCTCGCAGACCTATCTCCCGTAACATCCATCCCCCCTTTCATCAAATCAGTGTAAAAGACCTTGGAGACCAGACCACAAGTCTCATCCTCTGCTTTCCACAGACTAGCCACTACACACGGTACACCCGCCATTTGGAACCCAGCGGCAAGATGGATCGATTCTGAGGAAGCATTGGATCACCTGTGATGGCAGTTTCACATGCTGATACATAGATGAGAACGCAGTTTAACTGTTTTGGCGCTGACATCATGCTTTGAACGTCAAGGACGTTTCCTCTTGTGATTGCGCCGTTTGTGTCGTGGGTGTACCAGTCGCGTAGGAGAAGGCCGCTGCGTGCTGGGTTTAACGTGTCGACTTCGCCGTGGCAGGCGAAGTGTGCGATATGCGAGTTTAATAGACCCGTGAGTGCCTCCTTTCGGACTGGGTGATCGTGTATTACGGCGTTGTATCCCCCGCGAGTGAGAATTGTGTTAATAGCGTCGATCTCGCTTGAGGCATTATGTAGCGGCGCAAGGTGATCTGTTGTCTCCATCTTAACCAGCATCGCTTTCTGCTGTCCACCAATCTGCATGATCTCTTTCTCACGACCTCTCATAAATGATAAACCTCGAAGGGTATTTGTATACGATGGAATACATCGATCGAGCACCGTGCAGCGCTCTCCCGTCTCTACTGCCCGTCGATGATCGCCCGCCGCGTGAATGGGCCAAGCATTGATGCTACTCGTTGTCAACCACCAGACCCTCGGCAAATTTCCATCCGTTGGAGCCCCATCATACCCCAGACTGAGTAGAATTGGTTCTGCTACAACTTCCCAGAGCCATGTGAGCAGATAATGGAGAAGATCCCCGCCTTGACCATCTCCGTCATCCGACATATCAATGGCTTCGCGAAAGAGTTGCTTATGCTCCCTTATATCGTCGACCGTGAACCTGGGAAGTGAGACTTTCCGAATCTCAGTGGTGGTAATGATGAGTGCGTAGCCACCACACAGAGGTTCCGTTTCGACAATGACGATGGGACCAGACTCGGCAAGTTCATAGAAGTGTGAGTCCTCTCGTGGAAGCCTGAGAAAATCCTGGAACCCCTCTTTCGCCCTGATCTCGGCTATCAGTTCCTGAAACGAAGTCGATTTGTTGAAAGCCGTCTGACTCTGGAGAAACTTCTTATCAAGGTCGAATCTCGCCGCCTGCTGGCCCTTGGCTTTATCAGAGACCCTCGCCTCAATGAAACGAGACGCCAGATCTGGAAACTTCTCCTTCAAATCATCCAAGCCAGAATCAACACCCTTATTAAGAATCTCCTCCCACAAGACACATCGACTTCTCTCATATAACTGTAGCGCTTCAACCGCTGAATCTCCAGCCGCGAGCGAAAACCAAAGGGCAAGTGTCGGGACAGCTTGGAACTTCTTCGCTTGACGTAATTGATCAGCACGCGTGGTGCAAGCATATACTGCAAAGGGAAGATCCTCAGCTGCTTCTCGGATGTAGTTCCTTGCAGCTGTCGAATCCTTTGCAACCACATGCGCAAACATAGACGCATAGACCTTCATCCACGCGAGCGCATGACGAGCAATACCGGGTGCTGATGCGAATTGAGCGGTTAAGACCAGGTATGCGTTTGCAGCGACTGTGCTTAATGGAGCTGGACTGACGGTCCAGATTGCGATGAGTAGTTCTGCTTGGTTGATGAGAAGTCCTCCGCGATTTATGTCATCCATACCACCCATTGAGATACACTCTTGAAAGTTCACGAGCGCATCACGAAGATCTCGTAGGCTGAGTGTCTTCTTAGCTCTGTATTGCAACGCACGTGTCAAATTGACCCGCGCCGAGAACAAGTAAAATTTATCCATGCATCCACAGGAGAGAGCGATGTTAAAGTTCTTCTCAGCTTGAGCGAGAAAGCTTAGATCTTCCTCTAGGTGGTATTGACGAAGATAAGCTGTTCCCAGCATATTGTGCAGTGCCGAGATTTCGACCGGTGGGAGGCTGAGATTCCTGCCTAGAACCTCTTCCACAATCTGACCAGCTCTTATGACATCTCGAACGTCTTCGGTATCATCGTACCTGAGCTGAAGAGCATGACTGAGACTTCTCGTCCGGGAACCAGCTCGAACCTCAGTAGGCTCAGTTGAGTCCAGACATGTTTCGAAGGCTTTGATCGCTGTGTTGATGTCTTCCAGCCTCCCAGAGAATTTGAACTGATAGAGCGCTGTATTCCCTAAACCATGAGTCAACGTGATGCTCATCGTTCCACCGTCCGACCCTTGCTCTTTAGAGGCATTAAGGCCATCCTGATATGCTTCAGCGGCCTGTGTGAGATACTTGACTTCGCCAGTACATTGGCATTTAACAACGTAAGCGTTCCCAATATCATTCATGACAGTCAGATAAAAAGGATCCGTCCTCAACGATATTTCCTTCGCTGCAATCAGCGCCGTCAAAGCACCATCAATGAATTGCTCTTGTCCCGGAATCTGAGACGACACAAAAGCAGCCCTCCCAGAAGCCCTCAAACATCGAGCTTTCATAGGATCATCGACGTCGTTGAGGAACGGCAAAACATCGAGGTTCGCTTGACATGGATTACGGAGATCATCTTTGTAACCATTGGCTTCGAACCTGATGAGAAGCGCTATAGCGAGTTGTTGATAGCAGTTGATCTCTTGATGGCCTTGTAAGTCTGGGTGATCGAGGGCGTCTTGCAAGCACTTGACAGCCTGGTCGATTTCTGAGAAGAGCCCGATTTTGTTAAATTGTTCTTCATGAGCACCTGCGTCTCTGATTAGTCGCGCCGGTGTTTTGGGTGGTGGATCAACGATCTTCAGCTCATTCATCCGCTCAATAAGCTTGTCTGCTTCAACTTGTGTTTCCCGGTGATTATTCTGCTCAGCCTTTTCACCCAGTGCATTCGCTAGCTCTTCCAGTGCCTCTATGGAGTTTGGATGAACCCGAAGGGCTTGTCTCAGATAGCCGATCTCAGCAGATGGGTCTCGTGTGTTCTCTTCTTCGTTGAGCTTTTGTTGTAGTGATGCCAAGTTGATGAGACAGTTGAAACGGTCATTCGAACGCTTTTCTTCTGCAACTGCAAGTCCTCTGTTGAGAGCCGCCTTAGCCTTTCTGAGGTTCTCGATATCTTGGCTCAGGTCGTATAGGTGAACGAAACATGCAGCGCGAGCACCATGTATATCTGTAACTGTGTATCTGAAAGGCGTGGAGTCGAATTGGCCTGGGACTGAGTCTTCGGCAAGTTGGAGAGTGGCCATACTCTCGAGAAGTAAGCTTTCCGTTGCTTCTTCCTGGAATACGGCCCCTTCTTGCTGCAGCTTTGCCAAGCCAAGATAGAAAATTGGTTTCCCTGGGAAGTCTGTCGCCAAGGCTTCATGGAAAGCTGCTTTCGCATCGTCAAAGTCGGCCTCTTCATGAGTAGCCTTGTATCTTTGTGTCAGGATATCTCCAAGGTCATCGAGATGCAATGCTCGATTCGAATGATCCCGCGGCCCAAATACAACAGCTTTTCTTAGATATTCCACTGCCCGATCTAGAGCCTCAGGCTGATTTTCTGGATCTGCAACCTCCCACTGTCTCCTCAGAACTCTCCCAAACATGCTGAGAACAACGCCTCTCATAGGCTCAGTTTTAAGAACATTGAAAACAGCGAGAGCGCCAAGGATAGCGGCGGCCTTCAGTCCAGAGGTATTGTTTCCGACACCTCTGGTCATCAATACTTCCTCACTTGCCATGGAGAATCGCTTTGCCCTCTCGGAGCGATCCGAAAGCATGACAGCATAGACAAACTTGCATGTTTCAGGATTTAGGCCCTCCAGAAAATCTTTGTTATGGCAAAATTGACCATCCGGGATGAGCTCTTCATCTTGCTCTTGAGATGCGATCAATGTTGCAGCATGTTCAAGTTGAGCCGTGAGATCTGTGGCCATGGTGGATCTTGTGAGAGGTCGGCACTTCAGCAAACATTTAGTGACAGGAAAGGAAGAGAAAGACGACTTGCGCAAGACCTGGAGATCAGTAACAAGACATGATCACTGGACTCTGATGCGGGGTTTTCCTCCTAATGTATGTAAGAAATCTGAAACATTGGCTTCAGGCGACAAAAAGATGGGAACGATGTTAGGACAATTTTCAACCGCTCAGCGACGCGCTTATTCCTTCGTCGATTATCGAACGGCCGAGACAATTGTGCAATGCGACCAGCTGATAGGACACGGTATCACAAGCTGAAGCGCAGTGTCACATTGCGCGCATAGATATTGGCACACTATTAGCGCCACATCGGCTAAATCGGGTTCTGAGATACGAGGTATTTGTGCTGCCTTGCGTTAACCCAAGATAAGAGAGACCTGCTACCCCTCTATCACCAACGAAACTTTCCAAATAGCCAAAGACAATGGGCAAGGCTTTGGATCTCAAGTATGCCGAGCTCATGGGAGCGCATCCTTTCGGCACGGCTTTGTACCTCCCAATTCCCTCGAGTCAATTCCAGCCCGGATTCATCGGATATTTTGACTCGACTGGGGCCTGGAATCCCATCGGAGATCTCACATCGTCGACAAGCTTACCGTCGGGTTTGTCATCCATCGACGGCACAACACTGAAACGCGCTCCAGCTCAGAAGCAAATATGGGGGCCTAAGCTGGGCAACGAGACAAGAGGTCGCGCGATTGATCTGAGTGTCGGCCTTGGGGCGATACCTATGCTGGCAGCAGCAGCACTGCCCTTCGATGTCTCCGCCTGCTTCAGATTCCAAGCAGATAAAAATCACGGAGCTGTTCTTCTGACCAGTGGTCCTGTTGTTCATGAGCGGTACTATCATAAAGAGCCTCTTCTTCAGTGGATGAAGCAGAATGCGAAGAGCATAGTGAAATCATACCCTGAGGTCAGAGAGAATGGCTTGTGGATCGTCACTTCGACCTGGGTAGCAGAGAATGCATCGGTTAATTGCTGGAACTCCAAAGATAAAACGTCGATGTTGGGTTTAGCACAACGGCTCTTGAGTTTGGCGAAGTGGCCCCCAAGGGAAGTTATCTGCATGGAGGAAGTGCGGAGGGATGGATAAGCACTCAGAGTGATGATGGAAGTTGTTTTGCCCCCTTTTACCGATTATCTAATTAACGGGTATAGAATGAAAAAGGCCACGTTGTCTTCTTTCATGGGATCAGATTCACATGGATTCCCATTCGTGGCGTGAGTCACAAAGTTAAACCGTAAAATTTTCGAAAGCTAAACGATAGCAGTTGACGGAGAAGAAAGCCCCCGGGAGATTTCGAGGAGAGAGTCGCACAGGGTCCGCATCTTTGACAACATTTGAGGATGATTTGGGCCATGGGGCTTTTGAAGTACTGTATGAAGACCAAACTGAGAGGGAGGAACTAGATGCAGTGCACCAGGACGACGATGAGGAAGACGCGTGGGACTGAACTTGACCGTGTGATGCCTAAGTCAAAGTCTATTGAGACTTTACCTATCACCAAGCGGAAAGTGTCATCACACCCTGATTCGTAGATCCATCATTATGAGTTTTGAGGCGGTTAGGTGTGCCACAACGCAGCTCATGTCGTCCAATCCTGATTGTCGACTGAAGGCTGTATTCCAAATCGGAGCCACCAGTAAAGCCCTGAACCCTATATAAAACTATTATTGTGAAATATACTTTCGTTTACAAGTAAGCCTCAACGCCAGTATCGGGCTTTTTGCCCTGAGCCCTTTCGCTTAAACATGTTTACATTTTTAACTTTTGCAATGCACCTGTAGCATTGCTTTTCTTACCATCAAGGTGATGTTTAACTTTTTAATAAGAGACGACGAACCCGGAAATAAGTCTTAAAATTTCTTTTCCCTCATCTTACTACGTTGCGTCCGCCGAGTCGAATAACCACAATGACACTTCTCGCCAAGCTGAGAAGGCTTACTGTCCGCCAGAAACATGCAAACCCTGCGTCCAAGAGTCATATGCTGATACCAACACGTGTCAACAATATTGGCGTTCTAGAAAAGGCTAAGAGAAGACTTCTTCCGAGAAAAAAACCGGCCGCTTGGTCACCGCCGATAACCCTCCAAAGCCTCCCTCCAGAGCTTCTAACTCTGATCGCCAGTCTCCTCGCACCGATTGACCGCGCGAGTCTCGCCTTCACATCATATTGGCTTCACAACCTCTTCAAGAACGCGACAACGCTTAACGGATTTGATAAATGGTTCTTCCTTTGTCGGCTTGAACAAAGCCACATGTGGCCTGACGAGATACTCTGCGATGTCTGTCGAAAATTCCACGAACCGCGGAAGAGTCGTACATTCTTTACTGAAAAGGAGGGCAGGCGGGCCTGTGTTCTCAATGGCGCTGCGCATGTGCAGCGATCGTCTGTATCGCCTTACCTTTCGAGAGGGGTTCATTTCGATGTCATGTCGGCTATATCGAGATCCAACCGTTTCATATTTGGCGTGCTGCCCCCAGGCCAGCGGAGTGTAAAGTTTGTGCAGCCGTTGTTCAACGATGAAGGCAAACTTATTATACGGCTGCAGCAGAAAATGTATATTTCTTCCCAGAAACACATCCTCATCAAATCACAGAGAATACTGTTTCCGGGAAAGAATACAGGCCGCCAACCGAATAAGATCATCGAGGGCGTTGAGGCTCTACACCGAACTCTTCAGGAATCTGAAGAACTTGGTAGTATCTGTGGGCATGCTAAGTGGACCGATATGTACCCGTTCATAACTCAACCAGACGAGGAATTCAAATGGCCCGTAGGACAATGGTCATTCCGCTACTCAAAAATGCAAGAATTCGACCTTCCAGGCCAACAGCTACAAGAGTGTCTATGGACTCACAAGGGAGACTGTTGGCTAAACTGCCACGCAAGAGCCAGACTAGACAGCGCCCTCGAAGGTCGTGTATGGTCATGCGGCGGGTGCACAACTGACTACGCGGTCAACGTCATCCGGTCAGAGAGCTCGTCCGCGAATTACATCGTGATGACATCGTGGAAAGATCTAGGGACCTGTTCCAGACGAAATGATCCGTTGTGGAAGGAGCATATGAACTATGGTGTTCATGCGGGGCATAAACGTACGATGATCGGGACTATCGCGGGTCAGATTGAAACGTTGGTGAGGGCTCCTGATGGGTTTGCGCACTACTTTCCTAAGATTTCGAAGACGAGACTGAGGGAAATATTCATCGATGAGGGAGGGGATAAGGGGCCGACGCTCAATGGGAATGTGGAGGTAGATTCGTGAGGTTATATCTCGCTTGTTATTTGTCCAGTACGAGCCGAGACGGAGGATGTCATGACAGTAAATATCAACACTTACCTCGTTAATTGACTTGCTTACCGTGAGAATAAAGGAAAGTGAAAGGATTTTTGAGGAGAGGGCGGCAAGTATAGTTAACCAGCGAGGCCTTTCTGTTACTAGTGGTTGGGAATTGACAATGTTTTTGAGCTGATAGTTTCTACAGCTGATGGCTCACACCACGCGCCTCGCTCACGTGTTTCCCGAGGGGGGTGGTGTGACATCATCTAAGTTTCTTAATAGTAAAACGGATGCTCTCTGCCCCTTCGATATGCATTAGGGACAAACTAGGGTCCATTTAACCAAGTGCGAGCGACTCTCCCGACTTAGCTAAGATTAACTCTCCGGCTTATGTGAGATTGAGTTCGCGGATATGAGTGCCGAACGGGAGGCTTGGCAGGCAACATGTCGATCAAAGGGCAACCAATCAAGGAGGATAAAAGACACAGATTTGGTGCAAAGAGCATCACCTTCTTATTCCCGGCATAACTTCCTGAGGAACGGGGGTTGTACTTACGGCGTACGTGGTTATGTTCCCTTTTCTGACACAGCCTTGTAGGGTTTTCAGATTTTAGGATGATGATTGCGACAGGCTTGGCTTTGTTAGGTAATCGGAGGTTCATGTTGGAATGGTAACAAACAGTTTCGGGCCCGATAAAAAGTGTAAGAGTGAGAATTGTAGTCGAGAGTATAATGCGACTGAAGTAAACTAAGTTTTGTAAAATACTGTATCTAGTCGGCTCTGATCACTTCATGACACGATACTCAGGACTTTGCTTCTTGCAGTAGTCAGCAAAGGCCGGGATATTGGCCGGTATGCTTTAATTTGCCACGTCCCAGACCGTCGTGCAGCATATTCAAAATTGCATCGAAACGAAATATCACCTGGAGGGACTTTGGAAACAGGAAGAAGAGCAAAGGTCCCGGCCAAATTGGGATGTAGCCGAGTTAGGTGGTGCGTTCAATCATCTTACAGGTATTCAGAATAGTCTTCTCATCCGATAGTCGACACGTTGGTGTTGAGTACGGATACCCCGCTCTCGGTACTCAGCTCCTCAACATATCGAACGTAACAGAAGTTGAAGATTGCCAGTTCCATGGTGGCTGTTCTCCAACGTTCCACCCCTCTGGTCGAATGCTTGGCATTGTGTCGCAAGAACGCAAAACTATCTCAGTATGGAAAGGCACGCCGTGGGTGAAACTTTTCACGTTTCGAGCGCCTGAAGATGTGAAGGTGAGAAATCTCGTTTTCTCAAGAACAAATAAGCTCGTCGTCTTGTCTACATCCGATGATAGAGGTTCTGTTATCGAAGTATGGGACATCATAACCAAGCAACGTATTGGTTCACAGAATCTCATGTTTAAGGGGTTTGCAATTTCTCTACGCCTTTCCAAAAACGAAAGGTTTCTGGAGTCGAATAGGGGACGATTGCCGCTTCCAGCACAGCAAGTTGCAGATAAAGGCTCAGGCGAGTCGCTGGATGATATGCATAAGTGTCTCTACGTTCTGGATGACTGGGTCTACCAAGGGCGTGAGCGACTCATCTGGCTCCCGCCATCATATCGGCCGCCAACCTACGAGACAAGAAATGTCGATGTACAAGGCGATACAATTGCAATGGCCCATGAAGGAAATTCTGTTAAGTTTATCGGGATTTCTCTTGATGAGACGCCTGTTGCCAAACATTATCTAAGCGCGAGAAGCAGCTAATCTGTCAATCGTACTTTTTTTGTTCACGTTTAGTAAGAATGGCATGTGAAGCAACAGTGTAGACAATGATAATGTTGCGGATGTGTGATTTCTGGCGTTCGTTTTCCTATGGGCCTTGGGGCTAAAGCCTTTAAGAAATTCTGATTCTTATCACAGTGACCTGAATAGATGTTATTAGAATGATTTAGGATCTTTTAGTATAACTTAGGGTAGTTTGAGATCTTGGGTTAGCTGGTCGAATAGGTAAAAGGAATGGTCAGATCTTAACAAAACCCACCAGAATTACAGGGTGAATAGAAAATGTAGTATCTCAGAAGTACCTCCATCCCGGCATGCGGATGATATCCCAATCATCCTCAAATTGATATCCCAAACCTTCTCCAGCCCTCTTAACCAACGACGCAGCACGACATGCAGGCTCTTCATCCGTCTCACTTTCAGTAGGTGTCGGTAGCGTGGTCGTCATAGCAGTAACGCCAGCACTTGAGCACGCATCATAATAATCCTCAGCCGAGTCACAATAAGTAGCATAAGCAGGCGTCTCAGTAGGGAAAATGGTAGTCGCATCGGGATCTTGACGGCGGACGAGCTGTCTATTTGTAGGTCTTGCGGTGGGCCAACCAGTTGGGATGCGATACTCCCATCGTTTTTTGTTAATTGTCACAGTGCTTGATCACATTAGCTAATGGATATTGAAATTGTCTTGATTCAGCTTACACTGTGTATGGGCTAACTGTGACCACGTTGAACTCTTCGCAGTCATCGATACGATCTTGCAGGGGAGGCGAGCCTCCCATTGAGGTAATACCTGCTACACAGGCATCAACAGTAGTAGTTGGAATTTCTGCGGTTGTGGTGGTCTGGGCAGTTGTTTCATCTGCGGTAGTGGAGACTTCCGTGGTGGTTGTCTCTAGCGTTGTATCGTCAGTAGAATCAGTCGCTGTCCCTTCGGAAGATGATTCCAAGGTAGGTAAAGTAGTGGAGGCGATGTCCAAGATAGTGGTAGATTCGGTGAGCTCAGATGTTTCGTCTGCGGTAGTAGAGACTTCCGTGGTCTCTTCGTTTCTAATTGTCTTTACAGTTGTACCATCCGCAGACTCAGTCGTTGTCCATTCAGATGATGCTTCCAGGGTGGCTAAAGTGGTGGAGGCGATGTCCAAGATAGTGGTAGAGTCGGCAAGCTCAGATGACGATGATTCCGGAAACGAGACGACAGAGGAGTCCCAGGTTGAGTCATCTGCCTCCAGTGATGTCGTTGAGGCCACGTCTTCAATGCTCGACGGCCTTTCGGAAGATGTTATCACGCCAGACTGGAGTGTTGTCACTCTGAAACTGGAGGTAGATGGCTTGACGGCTTCAGAAGAGAGACCAGTAGCTTCTTCCGATACGATGCTGCTCTCTTCGGTCATGGTCATAGAAGAAGCGGAGCTAATGTCATCGACACCAACAAGCTTGCCGTTTCGACACCGAGAAACTAAAAGGACGTCAGCAACGAAGCCCTCCAAATGACGGAGTAGCATACCGTCATAAACACCAAGGGTGACTGGTGTACAACCAGGCGGCGCAGATGTAAACGTGATATAAACCTGTCCATCAGATGTCTGACAGAAACCTGCCTCCCCATTTGGCAACTCATCATTCTCGAAGCTAAGCGATGTTCCAGTCGAAGCAAAGCCCTTAGTGATGGCATCTGACGGTGGAGTCCCTTGACTATCCAGCTCTTTGAAGTCTTCACCAGAGTAATAGATGGGATTCCCATTCTTGAAGAGCTGGCCTTCGGCAAGATTGAAGCTGGCGGCAAAAGTGCAGGTATCAGTGTTGCCATCGCCTACAAACCCTCCGACTGCTCGCTTATTGATGCTGCGCTTTCGATCATCGTCTAGGAGTTGGACGAGGAAGATCACTGTCTGCCCTTGTGGTTCGACTACGCCAGTTGTTGAGGGAGATTCAAGTGTTGTTTGCCCAAAGGTTGTTTGACCAGAGGTTGTTTGGAAAGCCGATCGAGTGGTAAGTGCTTCGTCACTTGATAGCGGTAGGTCTACCGACGAAGACCCTGACACAAACTCTGCCAACTGCGAAGTCTCTTCGTCGATCTGCGAGGTTCTCGGGTCTATGTTTGTCATATTAGTTTTGTCTTCCAAGTACTGAACCATGACCACAACGTACTTGTGCTTGAAGTGGCAATGGAAGTATTCCTCCCAAAAGTCGGGCGGATCGATGGAGCCAAGGGAAACCTGCCAGTCTCTCTATCTCCAGTATCCGGTTCATCTTCGATTGAACTAAAGGGCCCTTCATTGTTCGGTATCGCAGCGAGGTACGTAGAGAGATAGGTCACACAATATGTCTCTGCTTCTCTTGGCGCAAGATCATTCTCCGAGGAGGCAGCTACAGCCCTTAGCAGGACTGCAAAAAATATATGACTCTTCATGGTTAGTTTTGATCCGATTTCTGATGTAACAAGGGTTACACAAAAATGAAAAGGAGGATTTACGGGGACTATTTGAGGCACGAAAATAAAGGAGCGGCCGATGTCTCAGCCGCCACAACTGCATGTAAGGGAGAGATGAGAAATCAGCCAGCCACTGAAAAGTGCCAAGAGAAGTATTTCATCCCTACATTACACTGGTGTTTTCATTCCACCTACCAACAGTTTTCGGGTCCTGACGTTGGGAATCTTGAGCAGCTTCCGAAGTTATGAGAATGATGGACGTCTTTGAGCCATACAATTGTATTTTCCAGGCCAGTAAACAACTAGTAAGCAAGAAAGTATCAGACCTCAATATCGGGTGCTAAAATAGATTTCTCAAAGAGTGCCCGAAGCTTGGGCTAGATTTACCCAAGCATTTTTGATGACTTAGGGTCAAGATCCTGAAATTCTCCTTCCTCCCCTAGGATGTCAAGGATAGAAATAATCTGTTGGTTGCCCTACGTGGCATATGTCTCAGCCACAGCATCCTTCTCGCGGACCAAAAACTCCTTGAAGCTACCTAGTTCAATCCCCCACGTCTTGACCCTTTCAGCATCAACGCATTTCTCCCCATCCCTCAAAAACACCTGTGATCCAATGAAAGGATTGGAATTCATAGCATCAGCCACTTGATCACCCGTGTAGAACTCAGCCTTGATGTCTCGCCCGGTGGCATCGGCTAGAATCTCCATCATCTGCACGGGCGTCAACCTCTCGCTGACAAGATCAATTCCTTGACCATTGAATCTTTCAGGTTCATTAAAGGTAGCGAAGGTGAATTTGGCGATATCTTGCGGGTCCACGAGGTTGAGCTTGGTGTCCGGCTTTAGGGCGGTCAGCCAGGTGTTGTGCTCGAATAAGTCGCTGTAGATACGAGCTTTTGGGGCGAGGAGGTTGGACATGAAGAAACCGGGACGGATGATAGTCCAGTGCTCGAATCCAGCTCGTTTAACAAGCCCTTCAATGACATTCTTGACAAAAAGGGTCTTGAAGATCAAGTGACGTGGAGGAAGAAGCGTGCGCCTCTCAGGAGCATCGGCGCTAATAGAGCTCGAGTACACAATATCCTCAATGCCCGCCTTCTTAGCCAGTGCGAGGATCCTTTGGGCCCAGATGCGCTCATCATCGAGATTGCTGTAGTTCGGTCCCAGAGCGAGGAATAATTTTTTGCAGCCTTTCAGACCGATAGTGAGAGCTTCTTCGTCGTCCCAATCGCCAGAGTTCAAGACGACGCCGATCTTAGCGAGGGCTTGGGCTTTGGGAGACTCGGTGTTTCGCACTGTAGCGCGGACGGACCAGTTTGATTGGCGGAGGAGGCGACATACTGCTGAGCCTTGGGTGCCTGTGGCAGCGACGACGTAAACAGTTGGGAGAGACATGGTGATAAACTGAGTATTTAATAGAGTGTCACTTAATAGTATTGCTTTCAATTGAAGGCTGTTGGTCTCCTTTATATCTGATTGCTGTCTGAGAAATTACAGCTCCTCCTCCTCGCGCTGTTCCGTTGTTTTGTGGGGCATGTCAGCGGAGTTCCGCTACTCTTCAGATCCCTCAGCGCACTTCCACCAACTCATCTCTGCGCAAACCACCAATATTCCATCTCACCCATCATCCATGGAGCGCAACGACCCGCCAGCGCGACGGAAGTCCTGTCAGGCCTGCAAAAAGGCGCGTCGGAGATGCGATCTCGCCCGTCCGACGTGTCAGCGCTGCACTCAGCGGAACATCCACTGCCATTATCCGTATGCGCCTCCACTGCGCGAGAGCGCCAGCTGCATGCAGCCCGTGATGCCAGTGTCGGAGATTGACAGTCCACTTACGCCATCGTGCCTTGGGTTGCTTGATTCTATTTTGGAACAGACGGTCGATTTTACAGACCAGCTGTTCCAAGGCTCGTTGGACTGCGATACTTCCAATTGGTCCACGCCAGGGCTTTCAACCACGGCTCAAAATGCTTTGAATAGATCTCAGCTTGTCACCATACCTCAAGTCACAAGAACGATTACATCACGGCTTCAGTATGCTATGGACGCAATACTGAAGGGCCCGTCACAGATGGTTTCGGAGAATCAGACGCCTTGGTGTCATGCGCATCTGTACGATGATGGAATGCCAAAGTCTATGCAGCGTGAGTTCATCCTATGTACTGAAGGCTCAGGTATAACACTTCAGAACAGATGCGGTCTCTTCTGCTGCACTCCATGCAGCAAAGAATCATCTCAACGCCAGGGTCATCCGCGACAATATGGAAAGCCGGGTACAGGAACTCCTGGCCAGCGATCCACCAACTGCCTCAATAGAAACTCTAGCATACGCACAATCGCTCTTCATATATCAAATCCTTCGTTTACTTGACAACGACGCCCGGACATACGCCATCTACGAGGCCACCATGCCTCATCTCGAAGAAGCATCCAACGCGCTAATTCCTCACATCGCAATCGATGAAGCAGCAAGCCAATCCTCAGATCTCATCCCCCTCTTTCCCGCTTCAGCAGCACAATCCTTCTGGACAAATTGGATCTTCCAAGAATCAGCCAAAAGAACCCTCGGCATGATAAACTTCTTCATGCTGACGTATTACTTCATGAAAGGCGAGTCAGGTAATAGATGCGGCCAGAATAAAAACATTGCTGTGAATCGGTCCGTCACCATGTCTGCGCATTTATGGAATGCTCAAGATGCTATTGATTTTGCACTGGCGTGGCGAGATAAAAAGCACTTTGTGATAAATGTCAGCGCGTAAGTTGATTTTGAGTAATATTTATTGTGGTTTTGACTGACGAGTGATAGACCGAATTTCCTGGAGACGATACTTCAGGATGCCCAGAAGGATGACGTTGATGCGTTTGGTAAGATATGTCTGACATCGCTGATGGGACTTACTGAGGCAAAGGGTTGGTTAGCTATGAAGGGAATTACTTTATAGTCTTGCTAGAGATATGCCGTAAATAAGTTGACGAGATTGTAGACAAGAGCGAATGGTAATATGGTATTGGAATCCGAAAGCCTTACCACTTACGTCACCATTTCTTCGCTAATCGGGTACTAGCTTGGCAAGCTTCGCTTCTTGACAGCTCTTTCATGCTGGCGCCAACGGTATACTATATAAAGCATTAGAGGTGATCTGGGTTTGAAAGACATGTTAAGTTGAAATTCAATTATATAATGTCTTCGATAAGAATACTTATGACCAACCTGAATTTTGTGTAAATTTATCGCATCGATGATGGCTGCAGGTATAGGGTACCGATAAGTGATCATCGGCTTTATCAGAGACCTAAGACAGATAGCACGGGATAGGTAATTAGGACAGACTATGGAATCATTTTCTTCCACCAATCCTGAGTCCTATCGATGAACGGCGACGCCGAGGCAGAGCTAGTGTGGCTGAGAAACAAAACCTAGGTCCAAGAACGCGATGTTAATTCAATTGCACGATATCATGCTCCGTTATCTTATCTCGTTTTGATGAGCTTCTTATCATCTGGAGCCCTCAAAGACCTTGGCCTCGGGTTCTAATACGATAACAACCTGCTAGAATTAATTAGTTTAAAGATTTACTAAATTTACCTACGTCTTTTTGTCGAAGCTTGGAGCTATCATTGGAGAGGCGGTTCCTTCTGGAGCGGGAACTATCCCACTTCTGGGGACTCTTTATAGTTGAAAAGCATCACAGGGGATTTCGAAGAGTTTGTAGAAGTAGTTAATGAGCTATAGAGAACTATAAGACCTTGTACCTAGCAGAGTTGAGACTATATACAAGACCAACTAAGCATACATGAGCCCTAGCCGAGTGTCCATCTTAAATTTACTGCCATTCCTTATCCAAAACAACCAAGTTCTGATAACCCTTCTTAACAATCTCAGTATCAATGATCATAACAGCGATGAAAGTGGTGTCCTCAGTTTCACTGGGATTGTCGCTGACGGTGTGATGACATCCAGGAAGCTCGTTGAAGCTCTCACCGGCGCTGTAAACCTTGGGCGGATTACCGTTCATGCCGCTGAGCAGTTGACCCTTGATCACAGTGGCGGCGACAGTGGCACCGGAGTGAGTATGAGGGGGTGTCCAGCCGAGAGGACCATAGTGGACTTCGAGACCGACGATGGACTTGCCGGGTGCGTTGGTCAGTTCGTAGTCATAGAGAATCTTGACATTTTCGCGGGGGCGGTTGCTGATGTGCATTAGACAAATCTTGGATGAGGGAATTGCTTAATCTACCGCTTGTTTTCAACGTTGTCTGCCATTTTGATCAAGTAGATGTTTGCGTTGTCATGCAGAAGACACAGGAGTAAGAGATAACAAAAGATGAGGAATATGATAGATACTGTTCGTCAACGAAATGAAATACTTATAGTGACGGAAATGTTTTATTTTCTCAACAAAAGAATGATTATCCTACGTGTCGGCGTCCCGATTTCCGGTTGGGGATGGGCAAGCCGGGCAATCGTCAATCACAGGACCCGCCCGGGTATCCGGGTATTCGCTTCTGTTCCCCGGATCCCGGATACAATTGCCTGGTTGACTACCAGCATATAAACAGTTCCTTCTTGGTAGTAGAAAGTGCTGAAAATAAGAACAAATGTTAGCAATATCATCCAATATTCTATCATTGCACTGCCTACCCCAGGAAACAATTCCCCGACTTCAAGATGAAAGCCGTCCAGATCCTTGGAGACATGTCTTCTCCCAAACTCACAACCAACTTCTCTATGCAAAAGCCCGAGCCTGTCAAGTCTGAAATCCTGGTCCGTGTTCACGCCGCTGGAGTCACAGGCGATGAAATCATGTGGCCCGAAACATATCGCCGTCCAACCCGCATTCCCGGCCACGACATTTCCGGCGTCATCGCCGCTTTTGGCCCTGACTACTCAGGTCCCCTCAAAGTCGGCCAAGAAGTCTTTGCGATGCTATCAGCGGAGACTTGTGAAGGACAAGCAGATTACGTTGTCTGCACTCCCGACGAAGTTGCCTTGAAGCCAGCGTCGATATCTCACGCTGAAGCTGCTGCACTTCCGATCCCGGTCCTGACAGCGTGGGAGGTTCTAGACTATGTCAAAATTCACGCTGGAACTAGAGTTCTTGTGACGGGTGCGTCGGGGGCTGTTGGGCAGCAGTTTGTGCAGCTTGTTAAGCACTTGACAGGTGCTTATGTGATAACGCTAGCTTCTGCGAAAAGCAAGCATTTGCTGGGCGATGTACCTGACGAAATCGTTGACTACAAGACCCCAAACTGGGAGAAGTCGGTGAAGGACGTCGATATTGTTTTTGATACGGTAGGCGGGGAGGTTCTAGCCAAGACGTGGGAAACGGTCAAATCTGATGGTATGATCATTACGATTGGCGATCCTGCGCCTTCATGGGCATTTGGCGGTGATGAACCTTCCGAGTCCTTGTCTCTACCTGGTGTAAGGTACAAGTACTTCATCGTGTCACCGAATGCGGAGCGTTTGGGACAGGTGGGGAAGTTGTATGATGAGGGAGTGATTAAGCCACTAGCCGTGAAGACGTTTCCGTTTGAGCAGGCTGTTCAAGCTTGGGAGGATGCTAGGCAGCGTGGAAAGGGATACAAGGTCGTTATTGAATTTTAGGATGCAAATCGAGATTTTGGAGATTTAAATTGGTCATGAGACTATGAGTAGAGATTATGTAGATTACGAGTGCTCAACTTGTACTTCCCTCCATCCAGCTAGAATCCAGCTCAACACCCATATTAATCCATCCGCAAATATCCTCAAACGACCCCAAACTCGCAAAAACGTTATCATCCTGGCCCATAGTAGGCAAAGACTCCATACTCCCCTCCCCCTCACTCTGCGTCAAACTCGGAACCTGCGTTGATCCCGGCGTACTCCCCACATCCGCACTACTCCCTCCAAGACCCAGAACATGACGAGCTATAGTCTGTATCTCTTTCACATTCCTCGCTGTTCTCGGCCAAACCTCACCTACAGCCTTGAGACATCCTATAGTTAAGCGGATCTGATCTCGCGCTACTGCCAATGCTTGATCTTTGAGCATGTATGTACACGCTGAGAGAAGAGCGAGAGTGCCTTCACTGACCATGCATGTTGTGAAAGGGGTGTGGTGGAATGGGCGGACTGGCAATGCTAGGAGTTGAATTTGCGCGTTGACTGATTTGAGGATTCGCGTTGTGTGTACGTTGATGAGATCTGGCTTTGGCGTATCTGCTGGTGGTTCTCGAGCGCAACTGGATACCTTTTCAACAGGATTAAATCTCAGATCTGATAATGGTCGGTGTACACCAATAGTCGCACTAAACTGTTAGGTCAACTCTTGTTCTGTGATCAGAGGACATACACATGGATGAGTAAGTGAGCTTGAAACATCAGCTCATCAATGGTTCCATCTGCCTTCAGGATAGGCTTTTTATCCTTGGGCAGTAGGAGTAGCCAAGCATCAAATGCCGAGTCAGCGGATTGTATGATGGCCTCCGAATGTTCCCTCGTCGCGCGTTTTGGTGACATGCAAATGACTTGCGCTGCACAGCGCGTTGCACCGATGAGATAGGCAAAGGACGAGAATACTACGTCTTCGCTATCGAATTCGCGAGAATCGAAGTCCTGTAAAGTCTTTGGTGTAGGTATTATCTGAATCCTTGTGAGTCTCTTGCTTCAGGATCGTGAACAGTACTTACACCTGATTCATAATCTGCGTCTTCACAAGGAAGTTCCGCGGTAGATTCGACATGTAATGTTTTAAAGTTCATCGTTCCCAGTGTTCCAGCGTAGGAAGCATCCACGATGAATAGCATCCACCACGTCCGTCTCCAGCACTCCACCATGATCGGATCTCCAAAGCCCCATGTAGCAGCAAACTCCTTCTTATGCAGTTCCAACTTGACCGCAACATCGATTGCAGCATCCATCTGCTCTTTTGCTTCAGCCTTGAAGGTATACCAGAACAAAGCGATTGAGAATAGTAAACGAGCCTGGACTTGCACTGCATCTGATGGTTTGACCTGGGATATTTGAGCTTCGGCGGCTCTGCTTAGAGATTCTGACCAATGGTGGGTATCGTAGATATGGCCGATTAGTCGCATGGAAGCTATGAGGGGACTGAAGTTGAAAGTTGATGCTTGGGATAGTTGGACTAGGTGTTTGTATGGGGGAGCGAAAGGGTGTAAGTGGTGAAAGCTGGTATAGTAAGATTTGACCAGAGCATCACCAGTGAGATCTTCATTGCTGAAGTGCTGTGTTTCGCGGTTCTCTGGTACTGGTGTTGGAACGGGTAAGCTCGCATCAAAAACCTCCATGCAATCCGCCCCAGTCACAGCTTCATCACCCAAATTGACACCCTCGATCGCTACCGCCACAGACATCTCGGACACAAGCTGTGCATCGGCCTTATTAGCCAGCCGCCTCCGTCTCTCAGTCAAAGCCGCTCGATCAAGACCACCGCGTCTCGAAGCTGTATACTGACACGCCTTATCGTATGAGACGCACCGACTACATTTCGGCTGTTTAGCATCGCATTTCACATGCTTCGTCCGGCACTCGAGACAAGCTAGTGACGATCGTGTGTTTACACGTGTTGAGACTAGTCGCTCCATGGTGAAAGGGTGATTTACGTGGAAGAGAATTATTGCTGATGCTTGTCAAACGGGGTCATACTAAAGTGGGGTCACGGGTATCCGGGCTTCCGGGAATAGAATGGGTATACGACATGTCAGCTATCATGAGGAAATATTTTGTTTACGGTAAAGACTGTGTAATTGTTCAAAACGATGTGCTAGGCTACTAATACAATCAACTATTCATACCCTACTGTCTCTGGTTAGCACGGTACTTCTCATGGATATGCCTGCTAAGGGTTCTCAAAGAATCGGCGCCCATACTGATCCATCAATTTAAGACGATGAATCCTGTCCCCCATGAAGCCCGCGCTACCAGGCTCATGCAAATGCCAGTCAAGAACCTTATATCCTCTCTGCTCAACGGCACCAAAGTCCGGCTGTAGATAACCAAAAATCCGACAAGGCAAATTGCGCATCCTCTCCGACTCAACTTCGTCCTGATCAAACATGACGCCACTGTAGCCACTATCTCCGTTAGCCACAAAGTCAGCGCGGATAGCTGTAACCTGGATATCGACGTCCCACTTCCATTTACTTCGCGAAATATTTTCCTCTACTAGTCGCCAGTGCTCACAGCGCTGTTTGATCGGACAGGCACCGGCTTTTGGGTGGCGCAGAGTGAAATGTCGGAGGGGGTATTTCTGACCAGAGAAGAACACGGTGCGCAGAAAATTCTTCGAAAAAGCCTTGTCGCCTACGGGCAGTCCTGCGACTGGATCAAATCGAAAGTCTAGTTCGGTGCTCATAGCGTCGTCTTCATCCGGATCTGCTAGGAGATACGCCTTGCTTGGGAGAGGGACAGGTTGTTCTGCTAGTTGGGTGTACTGCTGTACATCTTCCCCAGTCTGAGAGTGAGTTGCTAGCCAATCTCGTGACAGGATGATATCGTCCAACTCTTGAGTAAGAACACCAACAAATTCCTGAGCAAGAACCACTTGTTCCTGAGCATGGGCCAAACGCTTCCGAATGGCGGTAACGCGGTTGTTTAGATAATCCATTCTGTTGATGCGAGGTCTGGTAGAGTCAGACTGGTTCATTGCTGGTTGAGTAGGCGGTATTTGGAGACTCTGAAATGCTTCCTCTTTGTCTGCCTTTGTAAGAGTTTGCGAAGTTCTGAGGACAATTGCGACTACTGTATGAGTGTGCTGCTTCGTAAGAGTATGTCTTTAACGGGAGGATAGACACAGCCTTTTATGATGGTGTGAAAGAGCTGAAAATGCCAGGAAGATGTCTGTGGCTGTACCAAAGCTCAGGCCAAAAAAAGCAGTTGTTCGTGCCAGTAGCAAACTGGTCTTTCACCAGGGCCCCATGTTCATCAGCACTGTACCGCGAACAAAAGACTTGGGAAGTGCAGCGCAGTGTAGACTATTGTTCACTGTCACGCTTCATATGTTGGACTTGCGTTCATATGGCATGATGAAGCGAACATGCTTATAAAGCGGTTGATGATGAGCACGTCACAAGCAGCAGCCCGGCATGGCTATTGAGGAAAGGTTTCCATGTGCGTGTTGTTGTTGTTTTTGCTCGTTTAGTTCTCTGAACTCCATTCGTAGAGACTGCGTGGGAAACTAAGAGACTACTTGGTAGCCGTCTCTGTGGCAAACATTCACGCATTCAGCGATATTTCCTCCAGTGATCATTCGGTTCTGGTGTAGTGGAATCTTTGCGCCTTTTACTAACTTCATCGCAAGAGGCGTCAGGCTTCTTGTCACTGAGGCGATCTGCCAGAGACTTGTTATGCAAGTCGCCATCACCGTCGCATAATAGCAGACCTTTCCAGTTCTTTGGTGGCTGAGCCGTGGAATTCAGCTCTGCGTCGGTCACAGACATAAGACCATTCCTAAATTGGCGGCAAATCCTCTTGGGCACTGGGGCATCGGCATCGCTGCTAGAGCGTCTCTTGAGGTTCGAGGCTTGAGCTCTCGGAGAAATATCATCAATGATTGCGCTCGGTGATGATTGCTCGCTGGAAGATGAGCCTGAAGGTGTAGATGGAGCGGCGGAACAGATCGTCCCAATCCTCTCATCCCTATCGAGCGGCCCAAGATCCTCCGATGAGGTGTAGACGTGAGAGTCGACGCTTTGACGTCGTTCCTCATAACTTTCCCTCTCAGGTTGAGCTATCGCAGGCTCTGCTGGTGGACCATCTGGTTCTGAGATGGTACGAACCGGCTGCGAAAAGGGAGACACAGGGCGCTCAATCTCACGCGTACCTAAGGAAATGTGAGCGAAATTGAGATAACCAGGGATGAAACATACCATTATAAGCATCCTCCCACGACCAGTGCAAGAGGTCGAGAAATACCTCGACGTCGAAATCGTCAGTCATAACGTCGTCACTCATGGCTGGAGTTTCTTGTCTGCGGTAAGTTAATGAAAGTCTTGTTGTTCTGATGGATATCACTTGAAATTATAGAACATGCCTCGAGAAGATGAAAGAGCTAGTTGTGTTCACTATATATGTGTTTCGTGAAATGGAGAAACTTTTAAACGCAGACTTTATCTTTTACTCCTTTATTTAATAGGGCAAGAGAATAAGTATAAAGAAGCTTTATTATTGAGCACTTTTTGTAAAGTTTAACAGTGGTAATATCGTGATACTTTTCGTCGTGAGTTTGGTATATGTTGCCTAAAGCATAAATAAGTGACTGTGTACCGCTAATTTTGCATTTTGCATTCAGTTAAAGCGTGACAAGCACTTAATCTTGAGTGATCCAACGGTAATGTTTATGATGTTAACTAAAGTTCATCCTTGTAGCCGTGTTGCGCATTCCCCAGTGGTAGATGGTTGAACTGAACAAGTCGGAGCGATTTCCATGTCATTCGTACTATAGCAGATTCGCCTACAGAAAACAGGTTAGTGAGATAATGCAGATGAAAGCTGTTGGTTCGGTCACGGTCATAACGGAAACAATGTCCGACCTTGTTTCAAAGAGTGGCTCCGTTATGTGCACGGTCTTGTTGGTTGCCTTCGGTGATCTCCATTCTTGGAGATTGCACGACCAACAAACCACTCACCGTCTGGTTGTGGATCATTCATAAATAGCGCCAGTCCCCAATCCGTTGATCTCAGATTCTTTCTCGAACCAACCAAAATGGCTTCGTCAACGCCAGAGATCCCGTGTATTCTGCCACGTCTTCCCCAAGAATTAACGAATGCCATTTCTCGGCACCTTGGAGGCAGCGACATCAAGGCCCTGCGTGAAACATGCTCTGCAATGGCGCGGGCTGTACCACTCCATTTCAACCGTGTATTCATATCCGCAAATTCCCTCAACATCCAAGTCTTCAAAGCAATCGCAGACCACGACACCTATCGCCACCAAGTTTATGAGATCATCTGGGATGACGCTCGTTTATCTACTGGGCCGGAGCGCTGGGAATCTAGGGTCGACTTGGACTGGAACAATTGGGGCCTAGATATGGCTGTAACTGAAAATGGATGTCCGAGGTGGTTTCAGAAATATTCCAGTACATCAGATTGTAAATCGTACTACAACTACAACCAGCCCGTTTCTGACAATCATATGGGACTCGCAGAGTGCTGGGGCTATTACAAGCCGTTGTTGGAAGACCAGAAAGAGGTTTTGGCAAGCAATGCTGACATTGAAGCCTTCAAGTATGGTCTGCAGCGTTTCACAAGCCTAACAAGGATCACCATCACACCGGCGACTCACGGGAGGCTTGAGCAACCACTTTACGGAACTCCTATGATCAGGGCATTTCCTCCCGGGTTTGACTACCCAATCCCAAAGCAATGGCCTACCGTCCCAATGGATAATCGCAGCGAATGGCATGATCGCGGAGAATGGCTCGACGAGCTTCCATGGCAATCTGAGGAGGGCGATGCCCCGTATCAGTGGTTTTACGGTCCCCACTGTACCAATGAGAAATACAAGGAGAAGTGGCGAGGCTACCAGCTCGTCAGCCGAGCCTTGGTAGAGTGTGAGAATCAGGTCAAAGAGCTCAAGATTGGAGGCCATGAGATGAGCTCTGGGTTGCATTGTCGCATCTTTGATCAATCCTGCACCGAATACGACCATTTCTATACTTTACTGAGCCGCCCTGGGTTCCGATATCTCGATCTCGATCTGTTCACGTGTATGATCGAGCATGAAGATTGGGTAACATATGAGAGACGACTGCTCGGAGATGCTTTAGCTCGCGCTAAAGGAATGGAGCATATATCTATACGCGCTTCTACACAAGTTAAAGACGGAGACTGTCAACAAATCCTTCCAGAAGACCTCGAAAGGCCTCTATTTCCCCTACGGGCAGTATTTCCTATCGATCACTGGCCGCGACTTAGACACTTCGGTATCTCAAACTTCCTGGTAGAGCTAGATGACTTGGTCGACGTTCTGTCCTGTTTGCCATCTACATTGCGCTGCGTCGAGCTAATCAACTTGGCATTTCGAAATCTGGACCACAATCACGACGACCTCGTTCGCGAGATGCGTGATAAGCTTGACTGGCGCTCACGACCCGCGGAAGAGAGACCGGAGGTGCACATGATCTGTTGTGAGGAAGGTCATTGCGAAGAGGATGAGTTTATTAAGGTAAATGATGCGGTGTATTCTTAGCTGTATGGGATGGTGAGAACCTGTTTGAACTTGAGTCGAGGTGCGTAGCCATGGGACGAGGGGGTGTTTTGCCTTCTAGGGTAAAAATACATTTTATTGATAATACCCTTGACTCTAGCAATGCCTCTAGACTCAGCTGGGAGCTCAGGGACTGTGTGTCTGATGGCGATATAATAAGTGTACTATATGGAAGCTTCCCGACCTAATCACATTGCGGTCTTGCTCTCGACTACTGCGGCCACAAATGGAAATGCCCGAGAGACTCCGCTCTCAAATAGTGTTCCCAACCAACAACTGCAAGCGAGTTATTGGCGGGCCGACTTTGAGTGGATATGAGGAGACCAACAGTATTAATTTTACGAGATGTATATCGGTCTGTGTTGATTGATACAACTTCCAAATTGTCTCACTTCATCAATGTTGCTTTATTCTATTGAGACCGTTGGAAGCAATCACTTTGGCCATTGGCTCGCGATGATGTCAGTAAAAACGTCTTGAGGCTCTCGTGCGTCAGGCCATCAGAACCATGTGAATGTCACTAGCAAAAGGGAAGTGGAGTTTGGCACTGCAGCCAAGACCTTGGCTAATTAAACAGTGGCCGATACTCCCGTACAAGCGAACTGTTCCACTGTTTAAAGACCCTTAGATGCCATGACCGCTCTCTAACTTTTGAATCCAACTCTAGTCCATCTCTAAATCGATTATCTACAGACATTTCACCATGTCTTCAGCCATCACCACTTCCATGCTCATGCTGGAATACACCGGCGCTGCAAATCTCGTCGCCGAAGTGATTGGCGCAAACCCAACAGCCACGACGTTCGTACTGGACTGCGACAAGCCCAAGCATAAAAAGACCTGGGATGAGAATGAATGTTATATGACCAAGGAAACCGTCATTCTCGGTTCATGGGCCGATAAGACGCCTGCGCCTGGGGCTGCAACCACTGGTATATGGAAGAGACGTACCGTCAACGAAGATGAAAAAGAAGGTTACTCGGTCTCGGTGGAATGCGAGATGGATTATACGATGCCTAAAGTCTGTACTAGAACTCTTCATCCTTCCTTTACCTTCGACGATGATCGTCAGGTCACAGGGACGTACACCAAACACGGCGGTACGACGTTTGACGCGTTCTATTATTTTGGGTATGGATACTTTGGCTGGGCTCCTGTCACTGTCACAGCTGGCCAGTCGTATCTTTTGTCTGCTACGACTGCTGCTTCCACCGAAGCTACAGCCACAAGCAATGTCTCTGGAACCCAAAAGGCTGAGGAAGCAACGATATCGGAGGCTGAAACTACCAGCACGAATGACGATGGTGTGATTACTGTCACTGGGGAAGCTTCACCGACAACGACTTCTAGTAGTGGTGCAGGCACTATACGTGCTTTAAGCCTCTGGGCTGCGATGGGAATTGCGGCAACGATGGTCTTGGTATGAATGAATGCTGTGGTAGGATATTTCTTCTTGATTGATTGACGCGAGTGACGTCAAGGATGTTTGGGCAGGTCAAGTCGACAACGCTAAACATGATAATAGAAGTAAACCATATTATTAATCATCTTGCGAAAAAGCTTCGGAGCTACCCAGAGGTGGGGTTACATCCTGAATCCCATGTCACATGAGTCTTGTTCATTAGCCACATGAGTTCTTCATTCCCCAATTGACGTGGCATATATCATTCCTGGCTGGAATAAGTCGCTGTGATCTGTATTGGCATCGGCACTTACAAACCGGTCGGGTTTCAGGCTTACGTTTGTGCAGCTATCCACTCGTTCTTTAGGCTCAAGGGTGCCCCTCTATCAAGCGAGCCCAAGGGCTTGTGATTTGGAATCAACAAAGCACATTCTTCCCAATTAGTCTTGCCTCATTGACCTGCGCTCCACGTCCATGTGACAGACCTGCTCTGACTGCAAGCAAAAGGTGTCGTTTAGGGCGCACGGGTCCTCTCGAAGCCGAAACCGGGCAAATCTTCCCCGCAGAAGTCACAGTGGGCCGGAAGCACAAGACTTGTCCGAAGTCCGAACCCCAAATCAATCGATCAGATCAACCATCAGTCTCGGTGTTTTCCCAATGCCGAAAATGCCTTATAAAAAGAAGATACAGCTCACAGTTTGTAGTTGATCACCAGTCACTAAATCACATCCATTTGCCATGCCTGCGATAGTCGAAACTGATATTCTGATCGTAGGTGCAGGTCCATCTGGTGCTGCCCTCGCTTCCTTTTTGGGACAGAATGGTTAGTCTTACTTCTTGTCATGGACTATCTATCAAGCTAATTCCCAAATCGCAGGAATGAGTGGTCTCGTCATTTCCAAAGAGTCTCATACAGCTTACACGCCTCGAGCTCATGCGTTTAATCCCTTTGCACTAGGTAAGATTCGACATGGAGACAAGCACGACCGGTTATTGACGTGAACAAAGAGTGCCTAAGAGATATTAATCTAGAGGATGAGGTGCTTCGGCTAGCTATTCGCGAGCCTTTTATCCTTTCATCACGCTTTGCACAGAGCCTGGTTGGTGAAGAATACGGACGAATCACTGCGTGGGAGGAGGACCCTACGTCTTTAGTAAGTAAATGAATCAATTCACTGTGCCTTGCTGATGAAAGACTCTATAGGGAAGACGAAAAGAGACAACGCCCTGCGAATACGTGGACTTTTCACAGCGACACTTGGAACCTCTTCTTCTGCGCTTTGCATCACACAACGGCTTCAATATTCGATTCTCAACAGAGATCCTCGAGGTTGAAACCACCTCAAGTCAGTCAACTGAGCCTGTCTATGTCTGTACAGTGTACGATCACATCCTCAAGCAAGAATTCAAAGTCCGCACAAAATATCTTTTCGGGGCAGATGGAGCGCGTAGTCAGATCGCGCGCCAATTCGACTTCAACTTCCTTACTCAAAGCCCAGGCCCAAAAGCGTGCAACGTCTTGTTTCGTGCTGATCTTTCAAGACACTTGACAAAGCCACGTCTCTGTGGATTAAACTGGATCATACAACCCGACCGTGCTCTGTTCCGCGGCGTTGTTGCGCTTCTGCGAGCTGTTCGGCCTTGGAACGAGTGGGTGCTGGTGGCGTTTGGTCCCCAGGGCGGCAATCCCTTTGAGGGCGTGAGCGCTCAGAGTCCCGAGCTTGTGGACTTGGTTCGACAGCTTGTTGGGGATGAGACGCTTGATGTTGAGATCTTGACTCTTGACGCTTGGACTGTACGCGAATCTGTCGCGGAGACGTACTCCAAGGACGATCAAAGCTTGTTCCTACTGGGTGACGCGGCACACAGACATCCCCCAACTTTCGGTCTCGGTAGCAACACTTGCATCCAAGACGCGTATAACCTTGCGTGGAAGGTGGCCTATGTGTCAAAGGGTTGGGCTGGTCCAGGCCTATTGTCCTCATACAGCCAAGAGAGACAACCAGTCGGTGCAGACCTCGTTCGGGAGAGCAATAACCATATACGAAAGAATCCAGAGCTCTTCCGTGTATTCGGAATGATGGCGCCATCTGCCGAGGGCATAAAGCAGGTGGATCAACTATCTCACGCAACGCCAGAGGGTTCGAAGCGACGGGCCGATCTCCATGCCGCGTTGGAAGAGAAGAAACAAGAGTTTGAGAGCCTTGGCTTGGCACATAACCATTTTTATGAATCCAGGGCCGTGTATTTGGGAGATGAGCCTAGCCCAAGACCAGAACTGCAAGGTGATCCAGTCGTGGAGGTTCAGATCAGCACTTATCCTGGTAGCAGATTGCCTCACGCATGGATTGACAAACCAAACCGACTGGGTATGATATCGACGCTGGATTTGGCTGGAAAAGGATCTTTTTGTCTATTGGTTGGCGTGGATGGCAGCGCTTGGAGAAGCGCAGCTGAGGCCATCACGACTGCTACGGGCATCCCATTCAATGTTTCGGGCATCGGGCCAGGTCAGGAGTATATCGATGTTTATAGGCGTTGGTATGAGAAGAGGGGTGTTAGCGATAGTGGTTGTGTTCTCGTTCGGCCAGATCGATTTGTCGCGTGGAGGTCTGTTGGCAAGCCTGCGAACTGTGAGCAAAAGTTAGAGGAGGTTCTGAGGAGCATTTTGTGCAGAGACGAGTTGTAATTTAGCTTATCAATGGAATTGGATACGCAGAGATTTTGCATCTAGTCGTTGAAATGAACTCATGTCTAGACAATGACGGTCTGATATTTTGTTGGGGACAAATGCCGTGAAGTCATCTTGCAATCTCACCTAAGCCACATATGGCCTTCAACCTTAGAATCCGTTGGTCAATACTGCCATCTCAGATTCAACATACCCCATAACGGCATTCTCCTTCTCAGACCTCCGACATATCGCGCTCGGTATTAGCCCGGACTTTTAGTTGTCCGGCAAAGTGGGGCCTTTGAACCAATGATGGCCTCCCCTCTTTCTCAAGTGGTTAACCTCCTTCCATCCTCGACAGCAAGTATCCCAGCCAGTCCTGTCTAAATGTCGGAGCGGAGGGTATTTACGGCCGATATATGGCCAAGTAATAACGGAGAGTTTATCTCTATATAAGCTCAAGATGTTACACTTCATTTGAGGATACCAAACACTAAGAACTTCAATTCTCAAGCATGGACTCTCAACCCGGAGGCGGTCACCTGAGCTTAGAAGTAACTGGCCATTTTGTACTCCTTCTCTGTGTTGTATACTTACTCTATAATGTAAGTGGTATCCTTTTTCCTGTCTTGCCAGCTTTAACAAACTGTAGGTAACTTTTACCATCTTCTTCAACCCGCTTTCGCGTCTACCAGGTAAGCTATCCCTCTCTTCATTAAACCCGCCTACACTAACATTGCCACATAGGTCCATGGACAACCTGCTGGTCGGACGTGATTGCGAAGTATCACTGGCTAAAGGGCACACGAGCGCAATATGTTCACGGTCTTCATCAGCAATATGGTCCGTTCAGCCAACCCCAGACAGCCTACCGCTAACTTGTCACAGGCCCAGTGGTGCGAATAGGCCCCTACGAAGTTGACATTTCCGACACGACAGCAGTCAAAGAGATCCATCGCGTCAAAGACGGCTACAAAAAGGCGCCGTTTTACAAGAATCTCGTTCCCAATACAAACAACCTCTTCAACACCCTTGATGTAGAGTTCCACCGTCATCATCGTCGTCTCCTTTCCTCGCCCCTCTCTGAATCATCGCTCAAGGCTGTGGAACCAACAGTTGACGGTTATGTCAAGATGGCAATTGTCAGTATAAAGCATGAGATGGATGAGCGCGGAGCAGCGGATGTAGCAAAGTTCTGGCTGTTTATGGCTACGGATATCATCGTCGAACTAAGCTTTGGAGAGTCATTCGGCATACTGGAACACGGTGAAGTGGGTGGCAATCTTGCGGGTCTGTTGCTTTGCTAACTCACATGGCCAGAAAAATCAGTACATCCAAGACCTAGAAGGTCTAGCAGCCAAAGGCTCCATTCGATCGACATTCCCAACCCTTATATCTATCGCGACCAAGCTCCCCCTGCCCATCTTCAAAGAAACCGTTGCTGCCGCACAACGCATCAAGGACTACTCTGCCGAGGCCGTTGCACGCTACAAGACAAATTTCTCAAACGACCCAGCTGCAGCCAAGCCTATGTTGTTCAGGAAGCTTTTCGAAGCTGGTGAAGAAGGCCTATCAGATGAAGAGATTCGCGCTGAGGCGCAGGCGTACATCGTCGCTGGTTCTGACACCACCGCGACGACTTTGACGTACCTTATATACTCCGTCTGTAGTCATGTTGATGTTCGGCAGAAACTGGTCAAAGAGCTTATGGGATTGGCTGATGACTTTGGTCACAGTGACTTGCGCGATCTTCCGTATTTGAACAGCGTCATCGATGAGACGCTTCGTCTCTATGCAGCAGTCCCGGCAGCTCTGCCTCGGATCGTGCCCACTGGAGGAGCTCACCTAGCAGGCTACTTCATCCCCGGTGACACTGTCGTTTCAACGCAAGCTTGGACCTTGCATCGCGACCCGCACGTATTCCCAGACCCGGAAAATTGGGACCCATCACGCTGGGAGACGAGTAGCAAGATGATGCACGATGCAGTCATGCCTTTCGGTGGAGGCTCAAGAGGTACGTGTTTTACCTACACTTCTTTCCAGTAAGCGCTGATGTTTGCGAAGTCTGTATCGGGAAGCACCTTGCGCGAATGGAACTTCGCTTGGCCACGGCGAGATTCTTCCGCGCTTTTCCAAATCCCAAGGTTTCTTCCATTGAGGACATGTCGGAAGATGATATGGCGCTGCGAGCGTACTTTCTTTTGGCGCCGAAAGGAGGACGGTGTCTGATACAGCTGGAATAAAAAGACATAGGGGCTCGAATTTTCGGATTCGCGGTGCCATCGTAGTTGATAATTGTGCTTGGCCAAGGACTGAGCGAGCATTACCTAAGCAATCGGCCTGTTAACTTCAATGTGGCAGTATTGGTGCGGCTATGCTTTCCATATCGATTGTAAAAACTACTAGTAATTCAAATGAGGATATTCTCAAGTTTAGAACAAAGGAAAGACAGTTTTAAGGCAATAATTCAAGGTTGAAGAGGATCAGTTCGTCGGTATACAGGGTAATCTAAGTGGCCTGATGGGGAATACTTCCTCTACCACGGTGGTAGCGCACATAAACATGTACCTCTTAACATGCCAACACTAGAGCCCGTACGCCCCAGGAACGGATTTACTCGCTCCAAATGGCCAAGTAATGAGAAAGAAATGCTGGGCCGTCTTTGACAGCCACCGATTAAGTACATACAGCTATAATACGAAGAGAAAATTGCTTTATCATTTACTTATTCACACGAAGTCCGAGCAATTGAGTTTCGGCTTCTGTCATGGAACTTACCGACGGGAACATGATTCAATCTCACTCGTTTATCTAACGGGAACTTCCGCATGCAAGACATCCCAGCTGATAATGCAGTAATTATTGCTTGAGCCTCTAAAAGCTATTGACTGCAACTTGTTCCTTGGTCCACGGTATTTTGCAGCTCTCACCGTCGACTTCATCTATGATGAGTGATGCCATTGCTACAGTTCATTTGAAAGAACAAGAACAATTCCAGAAGTACTGAATCTCACAAACGGAGCACGTGCCGCGTTGTCAACCGAGTTTAGCTCTCTGGTCAGCCCGTCCATCTTATCAATTCACAGCCTAGCTTCCCCAAACCTTTGTCCCAGGGAGTCAGAAAACCTAAGGGGCCGTCACAATAAACTCAGCAAGGAATCACGTCAGTTTAGGCTAAATTGCCTAAGTATTTCCGTCGCTTAGGCTCAATGCCCTAAGTTTTCTTCCCTCCCCCAGCTTCGCAAGCTTGACCCCATCCACAGCACCAACGCACTCTTGATTTTTAGTCCCCCCTCCGCTCAACCGTCCGTCAAAAAGCAATAGCCCCCGCGACCGCCGAACTAAAACGTTTCAGGTCCCGTCTCTCCCACAATACGCACTGACAGGTCAATCCAGTTGGTTATTTAGCGATTGGCCAAAACCATCTCGCAATCTAGGCCAATCCGCCAAATGATCGTCCTGACTCGCGCGCGACGAAGCGCTAGCTCTTTTGGGGATTCATGCAGGGGTAGGTATGTTGTATTGAGCAGTCATGGAAATTGTGAATGTCGACGAAGAAGAAAGTTTAGATCCACTGGAGAATTGGTCCATATCCACAGACGTAGAAGGGAGCTAAAACGGTCCCGAGGGTATTAAGCATTGTTGATGGTAGAAGATGCAGCAAATATTCGCATTACGGTTCTGTTATGAAGTAGGATGGCTTCAGCTGTTCGGAATTACCAATGCTACTGCCCTGAGACGGCGAGGTCCTTTCTATAACAAGACAAAAGCAAACCTATCTTCAGCCATCACCGTCAAAAGTCAACCCTTAATATCGTTTCTGCCCCGCAAGCATGTGACCAAAACTCTCGATACGAGTGTGCCAAGGGCTCATCTGGCAGCTGTATGATATGATTGACACTGCCGTCTGTGCGACAAATGCCGTCACCCGTTTGTTTCGTTTCGTATTTAACTCCCGCCATGTCTCACTCACTTGACCCATTGCAAGCTGTCAATCATTCCCTACCGCCATAATGCATCTCAAGTCCCTCCTTATATCCTCCCTCTTCGCTCCAGCCCTGGCGGCTCCAAGCGCTTCAACAAAGAAAGCTTGTGAAGAAATCTCAAAAGCTATTCCGGGTCGTGTCTCGCAACCGTTCACTATCAACTACAATAGTCAATCCTCGGGGTATTGGTCTACGGCTTTACGGGAGATCAAGCCTGCTTGTGTCGTCACTGCCAAGTCGGCTGAAGATGTTTCAAAGGCTGTTACCATCTTGAACAAGTATCCTGATGTCAAGTTTGCTGCCAAGAGTGGTGGACATGATCCTAATCCTACTCATGCTACTGCTGGCGATGGAGTTTTGATCTCGTTGAATGAGATGGTTGGCGCTACTTATGATGCTGATAAGCAAGTTGCATATGTGAAGCCTGGCGGAGAGTGGAATGATGTTATTTCGCAGCTTAATAAGGAGGGCGTTGCGATCGTTGGTGGCCGTCTTGGTATGTCTTCTGGGGAATGTTCGGTGGTGCACTACTAACTTAGGTATAGGATTGGTTGGTGTTGGAGGTCTGCTTACACAAGGTGGAATCTCCTTCCTGAGCGCTCAATACGGCTTGGCTGCCGATGTATGATCTGTCATGAACCATAATGACTCTTGCTAACGATGTGTAGAATGTCGTCTCTTGGGAGATGGTCAACTGGAACGGCACAATCATCAATGTCGACGCCAAGACCCAGCCTGATCTTGCCGTCGCATTGAGAGGCAGCGGAAGCCAGTTTGGCATCGTGACCCAATTCACCGTCAAAGCCTACCCCATCGGCAAGGTCTGGGGCGGTATTCGCACCTACGATGAGAACAAGACAGACGAACTCTACAAGGCGATGCATGAGTTCATCCCCTACAGCAACGAGGATCCCAAGGCCGCTATCATCGTCACTAGTCTGATCCTCACTGGAAGCAGCAGAATCAACCTCTTGTTCTACTTCTATCAGGGCGAGAAGCCTCCTACTACTGGAGCCTTTGCCGATTTGTTGAAGATCAAGTCGACGCTTTCTACTACCAAGACACAATCCTATCCTGATCTAGTAAGCCAAGTCATAGGGTCTTGAGATTCGAAAATGCTAACGTTTCATCAGCTAAAGTCCAACGGCGCTGGAGTTTCACTCTTGAACTCACGTATCTCATTCCGAGTAAGCAGCTTCTTTCACATTATCTACCCTCAACTAACATCCCAGACCGCCACAATCCCCTACTTCCCCAAAGACTCAACCGTATACGCCGAAATCACCGACAAGTTCGTCTCCATCACAAGCACCTACTTCAAAAACCTCCGCGGTCTCGCCTCCCAATGCTCCGTCGACTTCCAACCCCTCCCCTCCTCAATCGGCAAACACACCGAAGAGCACGGCGGAAACGCCATCGGCTTCACCGCCAACGACCCTGACCGTGTCCTTCTCGAGATCCAGTGCGCGTGGGTTGAGAAGCGCTACGATGATGCTGTTCGTCAGTTCTCAAAGGACTTGACGGCTTATATTGAGGATAAGCTTCCGGAGTGGATTGAGAGGAATGGAGGTGATGTGGATGAGTATCTTCCGCTGTTTATGAATGATGCTATGTTTGATCAGAATGTCACGGGGACTTATAAGGATTACGCCAAGTTTAAGGCGTTACAGCGGGAGGCTGATCCGGAGGGTGTTTTGAGAGAGAGGATGGGTGGTTTCAAGTATTAGTTCGAGTTTCGAAGCTGGAGTCAAGACGTCTACATGTTATTCTCTCTATATAATAATTAATCGTACTAGGCTGCTTCTACCGCAGAATTTAACACGTCCTTGCACATGAGCAACGACTGCAGTCAACGAACTTACCTCCTGGTTACGTTCGCCAACGCATGTGCTCGTCTCGAGCAAGCCATCAAACCATCCCACATATGTTTCAACCTTGCATTTCCAATCTCAAACCGCTCCAGATATCGCAACGCCATCACTGTTTCCGGCACGCTGCCCCGGGCAGATCCACTTCCAAACCCAAGGAACGCCTCTATAAGCGGCTTTCTGAGATCAACTTGAGTATATGTATTGTTCAGCTCTGCGACAGCTCTGTCCATCTCTCGCGTCTTGACATACATCTCTTGACTCAGTGCTGCCATGTTTCTACCGAGATCTGTATCAGGACCTGCATTGCGGGAGTTAGTTTCCAAGGATTGTATCATGGTGTTAAGGTTGAAGAGGAAACTGCGTATCCTGTTGCGAAAACCTTCGTATTTTGTGTGATCGGCCAATGCGACCTGCCACCTTGCTCGAGCAGGATGGGTAGGGGCGGATTCTGATGCTTCGTTATTAGCCATTTGATATAGGATCCTGCTTTCACTGTGTAAGAATCAATCAATGTATTGAGTGTAATGTAAATTGAGACAGTAGAAAAGCAACTGTAAGTAAGGGCTTTTATACCGTTATGCACAGGTGAATCGCTGTTGAAACTTTTCAAGATGGAGAGCATTACAGCCATGACTGGTGAATCAGAAGCTTTCTCAACAAGATTACATTTTACTGAATGGCATCATTTAACATGGACTTTCACTATATCAGTTGAAGGCTGTAAGAGATTTGTATGACAAATTAGAAGTGATATTATTGTTTAAAGTATTACAGAGTACTTTCTTGTAATCCAAAAACTATCTTATTCTTAGTTATATACTGTAGCTAACATATCGGATAAGAGACATTGGAAATTCTTTACAGCCAGAATTTAACATATAGTAAACTGATATTGACTGTTTATTGCATCATGTCTATAAAGATTCATTACCAATTGTATCGTTGCTAGACTATAGATACGTCTCATGATATTATAGTCGGTCACAATCCTGAAAGCGATGCTGTCGTGACGCGCTGACGTATTTCGAGCCCTCTGCTCTGATTCAGCCCATCAGCCCGTGTTACATGTTGCTTATAAAGTATTGCCTCATAACGGGCGGCGGTATCATGCATTCAAATTTTCAGATTTGCTTTTTCACTTCATGTGCAAAGATTTCTACTGGCACTCGCATCGTTAGAGATAAGCATAATCCACTGCGACCACTTGTTGTTTTCTCTTCTCCCTATGTCCTCGTCACCGGGCGCATTGTGAAGAAGAGATTGAGTCTTGTGTAACCCATCTGCACCGGCAACTCGTGATTCCGAGTAACCCCAGTCCAGCCACATGTCCTCACCGCCACTGACCAGCCAGCCACGAGAGACAACGGCATTACTGAGGTGAGAAACCCTGGTCGTGCAGTTCAGCTGTGTCTTAGAGCCCCGCCCTGCGAACTTTTTCCTGCGCTCACAACTGCGCTCATGTTCTAAGTTCTCGTGGTGTCTCTCTTCTCGGAGGTTTACACACTGTGATTTGGCTGGTGGGCGGACCATCTGCATCAGTCATTCGTCGAGGGCCACATGACAAGAATTCCCTGAATGCAATAGTTCGATGCATGTCTGCGTCGATTCGGTGAGGGTTGATGTTTTTATTGGTGACTAATTTACCGTCCCAAGCCGGCCCGCCCATGAAAAGGTACCTGATCCAGAGTGACGAGATGTGCATCCGAGACATATCTCATCAATCGGTGGGGGAAGAAACGTGACAACGGTGCACAGTCTGATTCTAGCTGCATATGCAGTGATAGCACGCAGTCCAGTGCCCAGTTGGAGGGCGTGTTACTCGCCAAGAGATGCACAGAACCGAGCTCTTGTAATTTCACGCGACACAAGTCTCACTTTCTGTACTAGCCATGATGTAGTGCTCATTGCCACGACGTTGGGGAGTCCACCCAGTGTCTCGTTTCTACAGAGTTATGCTTACTTAGCACCGTTGGCGCCCGCTAATTCTCCCCAATGAATTACAACCATCCGCCCCGATTACCTTTGGAACTGCGGCCCGTAAACGGCTTGTTGCAGTGGGCCATCCATATCTCACTACTATGACTTGCTTCAGATTGAAGTTTTCTCCACGACATGTAGAGACAAGTTCGCAGGGTATCGAGATAGCCTACTCGTGTAACCGCCAGCCATGAGATCAAGACGGGGGATAGAAGATGAGTTATAAGTAAGGATGTAATACTCCATTGAGCAAACTGACTCACCCGCTGTCTGCATTCGTGCAATGTCGACACTCGCTTCATCTCGAAAGAGGGCATCGACCCCCTCTTCTCCAAGCACAAGCTTGAGCAAGAAGCTGAAGCTGACAAGCATATCCCCGCCTCAGCCGATGTCACCCGCGACGCTTACGACACTTTTGAACCAAGATCCAGCCGATCTCATGCCAGATTTGCGGATGCAGGTGACATGTCTCAAACTGTTCCTCCTTGTAATGTGAGGCCACAGAAGGATGCATCGTGGACCCGACTGACGACCTGCAGTGCGCATATGCCAGAAGCCACAAAGGTTTCACCGAAACACAAACAAAAGCTGGAAGTTGGGTACAGACAGGCTGTGGAGGCTCTCAACAAATTGGACATTCTGGGTATTGCGACGAAGAAAATGATCGCTGCTGTTAATGATATTGAGAAGCTTACGAGGGACATTGATGAGATTTTGGAGTTTGACACGCCGTCGTTTCCTAATGTGCAGCTGAAGCGGTCATGTGAAGATTTCATGGGTGTGTATGAGGAGAGGTTGGCTAGCTTGGATCCCATGAGAGAAAATGGCTGTGACGATAGTATGGCCCATGGAGAGCAAGAAATGGCGTGAACCCTAAAAACTCATACTGCAATTGCTTAAAATGTTTCATCGCTTGAAGTCCGGATCCCAAGGCTTTTTGCTTCGCGAGGCATCAGTTGACAGAGACGCGCAGCTGAACTTCTAAAGGCTTTGTGCTGGGCATAAGCACCCCTGTACTGGTCACTGGTAGCGCCTTACAGTGGGACTCTACAGTCAGTTTAGGCTGACATGCCCTGAATGGCACCTGTAATGCTGGGCTGTTCTGGACAATCTCGCAGTCTGTCCAAGATCTTTGCAAACGCCTGTTCGAGATTCCTTAAGATAAACCTACACAATAAAGCACTGAACAGCCATTGCGTTCAATATTCTCCATAATTTAATGAAACTTCCCTGTTAAGATCATTTATCACTCTTGTATAAATATCGAAAGACCTTCATACTGAATCTTGATTTATTAACCTCAAGTCCCAGTCTTCATCCTGTCTTGCTCACATCAACCAACTTCAAAGCGCAATCACATCGTACTGCCTAAGTAAGACCTCCTGCCATCACACAACCAAGAAACTACCAGAATGTCTAGCCAATCCTTGCCATTCCGAAGCAACAAGACTATGTCCAAACTGCGACAAGACTACAACCAGCGCGCATCCACCTTCGCAGAAGATCTCTCTGAGGTCTACAAGCTCCGCGTCAAGGTAGACAGAGTAAACCGAGAGTTCAAGGAATCAATCGGCAAGCAGATCGACTACCTGATGCTCCTACAATCTGAAATTATCCAGGAAGCAGATGCTATTCGTGCAGGAGACTGTCTCCTCCTAACAGAGCAGGAAATCTCGACCCTCGCCCATCACCCAGGCATTCAACTCATCCCCGAGCATTGGTTAGTATGCCTTCTGGAGAACATCCGAGAGAATGAGAAGCTGAAAGCGCAGGAGCAGACGGTCAAAAACAGATACCAAGAGTTATATCATCAGAAAGGTCGGCCGCGCATGACTCTGAATAATGGACATTATACACGGCGTATGGACTGGTATGCTCGACGTCTATTTAGACGAGAAGCCGTAACTGAAGATGAGAGACTGCCTGTCAAGACTATAAAGAGACTTGAGTTTCTGAAGCAGTATAGAGAACCGGATGTTTCGCAGACCGACCTTGAGCATCCCCCGAGTGCTTAGACGGATAATTCGGTCGAAGCCCCAAGGCCTAGTGAGAGTTTCATCTGAGTGGATCATACGGGGTTCTATGGTGCAGCTGTTCGAAGTTGGTAAGATTCTCAAGGTAGTTAGATACGTCGACCTTCTTTTATAGCTCGTAACAGACAATAGAGTCTAGGTTACTGGTTTGCATCCAAATTGAATAGCCCTCACCATTAAATTGAATGAAAGATTACCATCGCTTTAATTGTTCTTTATAAATCGTAAGTTGATGATTGACAATGGGTCTCACGAATTGGCTATCGCGCATGGATGCCTCAGCAGATCTCCAGTCAATTGCAAGTAAGAAACATAATAAACTCTTCTCATTTCTTGTCATGAACTACAGTAACCCAATGACTCCCCACTTTCCTAGTAGAGAATAAATCCAGATAGAAATGCGTGCTGCAAATCCACATCCCAACAGTCAGTACTGGATCGCCAGAAATTTAGTACATACTACCAGTCCAGTCTTGAGCGGCCCCCGACGAGGTAGCACCATTGATCGGACCCGCCAAGTTGACCCCCGAGTTAGTATAGATACCAAAAGGATCACCACCATCATTCTTAGGTTCATAACTGCAGCCTCCAGATGACGGAGGAAGAAGTTGCCAATACATATTGGGCAGGCCAACAGAGTTCATGTTATTCACCTCCGAGACGAATGCCGACTTCTGATCGTACTTTTGCGAGTCGACTCCCCATTCCTCGAGATAAACCTTCTTGCCATTGGCCTGGATTAGCCAGCTTGGAAGGTTGGCGCTCCACTGCCCAGGAACGCTTGCATATCGGTGGACGGAAATAGCATCGATGGCCTTGCACTGCGTCACAGCGGAGAGAAAGTTGCAGCCATGAGAAATGTCACCGCCCAGACCACCGGTGGAAATGAGGATATGGCTATCCAATCCTGCGTTGCGCATGAAGGTAGCACGGCCGCATGCCCAGCCTGCAGGGTCGCCATTCTTACAGTTACTAGGCCCAGGTGTCATAGGTTCGTTCTTCAGACTTTGTTAGCCGAGTCAAAATTGATGTGGTGGCTTGGTGTTCATACCTGAAGGTTGAAGCTGAAGATAGCTTGAGGCCAGTTCTTCCAGACTTTGCCAGAGTATGCACCCTTGTAGTTAAGGATGTACGACAGGCGAGCGTCGTATGCATCAAAAGCATCCTGCTTCTCGTAGAAGTACCCAGCGCCCCAACGGGCCCAATAGGCGTCCCTGGGAAATGTCAGAGACTAAAGGTCTTCGGCATGCGAGACAGACACCACTTACTTTCTGTAATCTCCAATCAAAGAGTTTGCGTCATGGGGAGAGATGATAGCCTTGATGTTCTTGTTGGACAACTTGACCAGAAGCTTATCAAGCTCATCCAAAGTCACTTTGTTATACTGCCCGATAGTGGTCTCCAGCTGCGGGATATCCTTGACGATCTGGCTTCCTTTCTGGCAGCCCTTGCTAGCCTGATTGACCCAGAGTCTGACAACCTTGGTGTTGTAAGAGGACAAGGTCTGGATGTAAGCGTCCTGAGCGGAGTCTGACATTCCTTGTAGGAAGTAGTTGTTGGTACCAGACCAAGAACCGGACTTTGCCTCGGTCAATTGACCGAGG
>JAAOAO010000191.1:0-39967 GCA_013396005.1 Fusarium napiforme | reverse complement strand
TAGATAAAGTAAAATTAATAATTAAATAGTAGTTAAACTAGGGTTAATTAAGAGATAGTAAATGGAATAAAAAAGTCTTTTAAATTAGTATAATATAAATATTTATTAATTATTATAATATTAATACTATATAGTACTATCTATCTATTTTTAAGTAAAGCCTTTAAAAATAAAGATAGTATTTTATTTTAAATCTATATTTTATAAATAAACTTTATATAGCTAGTATTTAATTTATTATAATTAATACTATTAATATAAAAAGTAAATATAATATATTTATTATATAGCTTTCTTTCCCTATTTATATTACTAATATATTAATATTTAGTAAATTAAAATAATTATATACCTTATTATATAATTAATTCTGCCTTTTACCTTTACCTAAATACTAATAGTCTTTAACTTTAGGATCCTAAACCTATATAAAACTTAATATATTTTTCCTTTAATAGAATACTATAATTACCTCTCTTTTATCTATTTTATATTATAATAGCTTAGTTATCTTAAGCACCTTCTTAGCCTGCTTTTAAATAGCTTTAAGCTACTTATTATATAAGTTACTTAATTAAATAGCTATAATAAAGTTACTTTTATTAATATCTAGATCTATTCCTTTAAGTAATTTTCTTTTAAACTTATTAAATTATATTATTTTACCTTTAAAGAAGCTTCTTTTAATTAACCTATAATATAATTATAAAGCCTTAAGGATTTTATAATTAAAGGCTATTTACTTAATATAGCTAATATTATCTTTATACTTTTAAGTTAATTTAATTTCTATAGCTATATTTTATAAGTTAGTATAATTATCTTTATTAATAAATAGGTTAATTATAGGGATTACTTTTTAATAGTATACTATTTAATATACCCTATTACCTTAAGCTAGTTATAAGCTTCTTTAAATAGTAAGTATTATAATAGGGTAGCTATAGTACTATTAATAGCTATAATTAAAAGGGAAATAGGTTAGATAACTTACTATATACTAAGTAATTAAAGCTATTTAAAGTAAGTTATAGAAAGAAGATATAGGCTAGCTAAAGAGTAAGGCTCTTTAACTAGCTTAAGTATAGTTAAGTTTAGGCTATAGTTAAGGTAATTAACTTTAATAATATTAATTTAATAAAGCTATAACTGGAGCTGTTTAATGGAATGGCCCTATCTATTGAAAATAAAGACTGTAGCAAGAAGAGACATCTTCGGACCTGCAATGAGTGTCGATTCCGCAAAGGTGTCTTCACTTGTCATCGGTCCGCAGGCCTTCGTGGTAGTACGAAATTTCCCGTCGTCCCGTGTCGGCGAGTCTCCTTTTCGAATGATCTGGATCGTCATTTTCCAGGATTCTTGGGTACACTAAGAAGCAAAGAACCATCCGCCCTAAAAGCTCACGCCAGGGAATATCTGTATCCAATGTACATGGCTCGGTGCACCAGGTGCAAGGGTTGGCAAGAGATTCGGTCTTTTCGTATAAAAGGGCTCCTCCATGGTGGATGGAGGCACAGTCTACACGGGGAAGTAGAGATGTTCGGCCGAGATTGGGACGCAATTTGCTGCAACAGGTGTCTCGTTGACACCAAAGGACGAGAAGAAATCGCTGGACATTTGAAGAAATGGATCGTGAGACTCCTTGACAAGAGACTGCGCATCACGGCTGTGTGAGGATTTCAACTCCCACCATTACACGCCGGTTCTCCACCTTCCTGAAGTCGAGGCTGGGGAGTGGAGAGTCCTCCTTGAGCAGACGCCTTTGTTTAACCCAGGTGACAATTTGAGCTTATTGCGTTACCCCTAACCCTAACCCTCAGGCAATGGAAAGATCTATTGGACCGGCGAAAGTGCGTGATGCTGAGAACTCGCTACCTCGGGTTCTTGATGACCTTTACGACGAATGGGTCTGGCATTCAGAGGCCATCGAAAGTGAATGGAAGTGGTTGATGAGCTGTAAGGGCGAGATTGAAGAGAGTCCTGATGTTTTGGTTGATTGGGCTCTTGAGAGGGATGGGGCTGCATTTAAATAGTCTTGTGTAGTTATGTATACGTGATATCGTTATTTATTAATTTATTAGTACAGTCTCAGCTTTTACCAGGGTCATACTGAGAGACCTCGCGAAGAGCCAGTATTTGCTCTTTTCAAGTTTATTATTATCCACGGCCAGAAGTGCGGGGAGTAAACATAGCAATACAGCATTGACAACAGTAACAGGTATCCTTCCTTATAACCTGAAGTTGTCGACTGACACACATACCTAATACCACTATATCAAGTGATGAGCTATAATCCTCATTTGATATTACGGCCGAGGGAAGTCTGCAAGTTTCAGCCCTGTGATCTCCTTCTCAGCTGCCACTAGCAAGGGTTCAATAAGGTCCTTTAGGCGGCAGTTATGCCTAACGATAGTTCCAGGCTGCTCTGGGTTCTCTGTCGTGGACGAAGTGGTCCCAGCACTAGAGCCAGATAAACCTTTGGTTCCAGATTGAGAAGCTACATGAGGGCTTTTGACAGTATGAGACACAGTAGGTGTACCGAAGAGACTGCCCGAAGAGGGAGAGGGGCGACCAAAGTTGAACGAAGATTGAGTATTGGTGTTTTGAGGAGTACTACTACTACCAAAAAGACTACCGGAAGGCCGAGAGAGGGCACCGGCGGTGGTAGTCTGCTGAGAAGCCGATACAGAGAGAGTATTGGTTCCAGCTGTTGCAGGCTTTGGTTGACCCTGGACAAGACCAGATGGATATCCAATAAGACCTCCGGACACGAGGTTCGCAGATGTAGGATCAAGGTTCCATCTGCCAGCATAGTTGAGGAGAGGTGCTTGACTTTGTGGTCCGAAATAGGCTGGCGACTGCACATTGGCCAGCGAAGCGAGTACATCGTCGAGGGATAGCTTGGGAAAAGGCGATGACGGGCGGGGGTATACACCTGACTTTTTCATTCCTTGCAGTAGACTTCCCAGTAGCGTGGCTCGGCATGCTTCATTGCAACCTACCTTGTCTGCAAGGATTTTGGTCTGAAGGTTGTCTAGCCCATCGACAAGACGCTGCAGAATTTCTATTCTTGTGGTTTCGATTTTGTCTGAAATGTCAGTTGAGGTCATGAATTTGCACTAGCTGACATACCAGAAACATCTGCTCGAATTGGCAGGTCGTAAGTCGATATGACATCGATGTTGTGCCTTATAGCCATTTTCGTGTATGTCTGGAAGAGGGATGCGTGCTCAAAGACAAAGGATGCGAGAATCACTTGAGCCAATGGCTTGTCCCTCAACTGTCCAGGCTGAAGCCATTCAACAGTCCATCCAAAGAGCCAGTTTGTACTGAAAAAGGCCACAGCCTCATGGCACTCTAGATCGTCGACGATCGTCGCAATGTCGCTTAACAGATCCAGCTTGACACTGCGGGGAACATCGCGTGTTTTGCCATGGATGATCTTCAAAACGAGCTCAAATGCTTCGGCGTCAAAGATACCTTCGAATTTCCAATGATAAAGGCCGTCTGACTCGACTGAGGCCTCTTTAAATTGACTTGAGAAGAGTTTTGCTGCCCGACGACAGGCAAGGGTCAGATGCTTCTTGGAACAAAGGTAGTGCTTCTCAGTGGGAGGGTCTGGGGTCTCGGATTGAGTAGAAGCAGGCTTGACAGGGAGAATTATGAGAGTATCGCCCTCAGGGTCGATCTCAATGCGCGTGGTTGACATGTTTGTTGATGATTGTGCTGTGATGTACTGTGAAGATTGGCTGAAATGGGTTTCAGCTGCTGATCCCCCACTTCAGGTCGCCAATCTGAGGTCGACCCGCCAACAGATAAGAAGATGTATCCACTCTAGATAAGCCAGATCAGTCAGAGATCTGTCTGTGATAAGATTGAGAATTAGAAGAGCCAAGGCACGAGGGTGAAGAACGCCTTTCAACGAATCCGGGAAATATGCTCGTTGCCCTCACTGTCGCCTACGATCTTGTTTTTGGCTGGAAAGCTATGACCGCGGGTCCATTTCAATTACTATTACTTTTCATAAGCTACATATTCGTATACTTAACAGTCGTAGTACGCGTCTGCAGTATGCCGTCCTCACTATCATTATCCCCAGTTGGGTTGTTCTCCAGTGACTCATCAGATCTACCACTGTAGATGTTGACATCCGTCTTACCAAGTCCTTCAGGCCGCAAGCTCACTCTGTTGAAGTGAGTATCATGCTCCAGCTCCACGAGCGTGTCAAACTTGCGTCGTGGACCATTAGAACCGCCAAAGGTATGAAGACCAAAGTTGGCGCTTCCGCTTTGCTCTTCACTGCCTTTTCGTGTGCTTCTGTCGCCGAGAACTCGAGGGGCGACATTCTTGAGAAAGACACGAAGTGTTGGGAGGGAGCCGCACATGATGAGAAGGTTGGCTTCAATGATACTGTCTGTGTCAGGGAGGTTCGATGAAAGAGTGTTGAGGACTTACACCCAGAGGCATCCTTCTGCTAATGACCAGCTCTGGTCGGGATTCGACAAGCTTGGCAGAAGAAGAACCAGTCGGACAATGGAGGTGATGAGGGTGATGGAACCGATAGCAAAGAGGCCAACGAGACCAAGCTTTTGACGCGTAGACATTTGCAGACCGACAACAGTTGGAATAGGTAATACCAGCAGCATCACATCAGTAATACAACCAAAGGCAGCCTGGGTAATGTAGATGGGAGGACGATTGATGCAAGTAGCTCCAACCGACATTCTAACATCCCATCCAGCAGCAATCGGCTTACATGCAAACAGAACACTGAACCAGATACCGACGAGACTGGCACTGCAGAGGAAGCCGGTAAAGTAGACCGAGTATTGGTACCATAGAGACGGCGAGAGGCGGTAGTAGAAGAAGCAGAGCGTCAGCTTCGAAAGGATTGTCGTTGGGATGTAAGTCAGTGTCGTGCACATGACGAGTAAGTTTGCTTGGGTGTTGCTGTCGATTGGCATCTCCCATGCATGGACACCGAGTAGTTTGCGACTATATGCATTGAGAAGACATGATTGAGCCGCGATAGAAAGGACCTGAATGGTTAGTGAATGTCATTGAAGTAGATCGATTCTCGTACCCAAGCGAGAAGAATTAAATCTGTAATCATTAGCCAAGTCCGTCAAAGTGAAAGGACAACTTACAATCGTCAATCAAGAACTTTCGCAAAATCACTGCATTCGTATACATTCGCTGTCCCAAAAACGCCGTCGCTATCGCAAACTCCAGTCCGAAAATCCAATACGCATTCCTCACCATCGACGCATCAGTCAATGGGTTCTCAAAGTCGACTGTGTACCCCGATGGAGGAGCCACCGCAACCTCGACACCATTGACGACAGGAAACGACATTATAGCAGTTAATCGAGAGTTTATCCCCGCGTAGTGCAAACTCAGAACGACATGACGGGATGAAATGGAAATAATGAGACGCAGAATCGTTAGGTGTCAACTTGGGCATCAAGTCGTGCAAATCTTTCAAGTCACATCGTCTACTGATATACAGCTGAACGTGATTTGATGATCACTACGCAAAGGGGTATATTCCCTACAGATTCCATGTGAGAGAAAAGAGACGACAGAGAATTGACTGGGGTTGAACCTTAATTATTGGGGAAACGTCAGGCGAGATTAGAGGGAAGAAATAAAACGTCAAACTTGACGGGCCGTCCGGGTACAGAGAATTAGTTATGCCTGCCTTCCCTAACGAGTCTAGGCTTGAAGAAAAAAGACTGGTTTTGGCTGGTCTGTTCTCACGGTAATTCCGCGCTGTAACGGGTTGTGAAGTTGTGTGAACAAGGGTCATGACTCGAGATCCAGAGATCGTCATCAATCCCCGCCTTTTACGGTTGACTACGAACCGTCAGCCCCAACTGCCGATGTAACGTTCGGATTATTTTCCCTGAGGGTTGCAGAATGCATGTGCCGCTGATTGAGGGAACAATGGCTCCCCTGAAGACTTCGAGTTCACCGAGTCTTTGGGTCGTATTATTTAGAGTGTCGTTAATCCACTCACTGTCAACGCAGATTTTGAGCTAGCTTTTAGGCATGACATCGACTGAGCTTAAGCTTGATTTAGCACTGACAGCTCGTCAATCTAGGGCCATGGGAATTGAACGATCAGGTCGTTTCATCGTTAGAACTGGCAATCAGATAACCTGTATCAACAGACTCCGTCTCGTACATGGCTATTCATACTGTCTGTAGATGCCTTGCCGTCTTTAAGAACCATGTTAATCCCGGGGTCATGACCGAAAACGATCAAGATCATCTATGCAGGATCAAACCAACATGCATAATCGAGTAATGCCATGAATCCTTACCAAATCCAACCTCCAGCCCATCTGACGAACCAATCGCATCCCCATTCCCCCCAGCATCCCACTCCATCTGCGTGATTTTACCCCCAAGAACCAGGGTCCACGAACCCGCCAGTTCCTCAGCCGCTTCTGCACAAGACGATCTTGCCCATCAACAAAAAGTACCCAAGTTCCCGCACAGACTTGTCCTCTCAGATCTTCTCTCCCCCCTCTCAAGGTGACATCCATCCCATCGTCCATCCCGTTTCATCGCAATCATGAAGACGAGTGCCTCAGTCTTGGCTTGGGCATCAGCCCTCCTCGCTGCCTCGCCCGCTGTAGCCATGGAGACTTGCGTAAGCTTATTTCTGTCGCAAAAAAAGCAATGTCACTGACCTTTCGCGTTTCAGTGTGCCTCACTTGAAGCAAAGGGTCTGAAGCACGTTTACTACCCCGATAGTAACGGCTACAAGACCCGCACTGAGTCGTACTTTTCCGTGTCGTCGCAGCTGGAGCCCTACTGCATCGTTCAGCCCGAGAGTGCCAAGGATGTATCTACGATTATCAAGACCTTGACATCTGATACAAAGTGTAATTTCGCGATTCGAAGCGGTGGACACACCGTTTGGGCGGCGAATAACAGTGAGTTTGAAGCTCGCTTGATTGAGTTTGTCTAATTGCGTGCAGTTAACGATGGTGTCACTATTGACATGGGTGAGTTGTCTGTGCGATTGGTTCAACGTGAAACAACTAACATACGCAGGATTAATGAACAAGACTACGTATGTCAAGAATACGAAGGTCGCTCAGATCCAGGCCGGTTCTATTTGGCGAGATGTCTACGGTGCTCTTGAACCATATGGTGCTACTGCTGCAGGCGGTCGCACTTCAACTGTCGGTGTCGCTGGCTTCTTGACTGGTGGTGGCAATACCTTTTATACCGCCCGTCGGGGTTTTGGCTGCGACCAGGTTGTCAACTTTGAGGTTGTCCTCGGCGATGGGTATGTACACACACGGCACACGCTATAGCGACGTCTACTAATGTTTCATCAGACGCATCGTCAATGCCAACAAGGACAACAACGCCGATCTATGGAAGGCCCTCAAGGGCGGTTCAGCCAACTTCGGTATCGTCACCCGCTTCGACGTCCAGGCCTTCGATGCTCCTCTCCTCTGGGGTGGCCTTGTCACCTACTCGGCCGAAGAAACAACCGATGCCCACGTTCAAGCCTACAAAGACTGGACCGATAATATTGTTAACTATCAGGATGGGTCTGTCATTCCTTTCTGGAGTTACACTCCCCAGAATGGAAAGATTGGCATCACAGTGTCGTACGAGGATACCACTGGTGCTGTCGCTCCCAAGGCCTTGGACGAGTTCTGGAAGATTCCGTATGAGACGTCCAACCTGCGCAAGGATACTCATCGCAACATGACGATTGAGCTTGAGCTTGTTGCAGGCTATCGGTAAGCACTCTCCCTCTTTTCTGTGGCATCGATACTGATATCATTAGCAACGTCTGGTTCGCCATCACCTTCAAGAACAAACTCGGTCTGTACAAGAAGGCTCTGGAGTTGCACAAGCAATTTGTCAGCGACTGGAAGGCCCAATCCCCAGACGGCGACTTTATCTGTCACGCCATCTTCCAGGCTATTCCCACCATCTTCTCCAAGCACTCCCTCGAGCGAGGCGGCAACGTCGTCGGTCTCGACCGCGAGAAGGATAACGCTGTCATGTTCCAAGTCCAGCTGATGATCAATGGCGTCGAGCAGGAAAAGATTGCTCGTGAGCGTATGGTTCGCTTCCGCAAGACGATGAAGCAGTACAGTATTGACCAGGGTGCTGCCGTCGACTGGGAGTATCTGAACTACGCCGACTTTACCCAGGATCCTCTCTCTACTTATGGCCCTAAGAATGTCGAGTTCATTCGCAAGGTTGCCAAGAAGTACGATCCTAAGGGAGTATTCCAGACTAGATTGCCTGGTGGGTTCAAGATCTCCAAGGTTGCTTGAAGCATATTGTAGTCTTCAATGGGAATCTGAATTGAACATTGCACGCCATTCGTTTCGATTGCTTGTGAGTCGCGTAATTACTGTGCCGGCAGTATGCGCCCCGCGTCAGCTCGCGTAACTCTCGTGACAGGGGTCCCGCCACTAATACGCGCAATACAGGGTAAGGCATACTTTACAGACAATTACATACTATGCTAAGTCTAAGATGAGAGTTGTATAAGTTTTAAGGTAGTAAGTGTTATTATTTATCCATAGAAATTACACTCTCACTCCCTCTAAGCTTTTGTTTATTCTTGAGTAGTAATAGAGTTTATACGTTAATCCATTCTTCCAGTAGCCCTTAATTACAATATAACGCAATCAGCAGAACGTTGTCAGGATAAAAGTTAAAAACTGAGTGCCTGACTGTCCCTCTAACTCAATAGATCAATACACTATATAAAACTCAGATACTTTAGAGATGCCTGTATAACATTTAATAAGTGTTTCGAACATTATCTAGAGTTCTATTCCCGCAATCAACTGTTTCGTTACCTTTGTCATCACTTCAGGAACCCGGCTATGATTGGCCCTGAGGAACATGGGTGGCATTTGATTGGTGTTATCATACAGGCAGATCCACTTTCCGAACAGGTCAAAAGGGCGAGCTGCTGATTTGAGATTTTTTGGTCTGACAATCATCACTCGCATTCATGAGTAAAAGGTCCTGCATTCGGGAACTGCGGACAGCTCGGTCTAGCCAAGAGATTTCCTGTGGTCACCGTTCTCACTGCAGCGCCGGAAACCTCGCGGATTCTTCCCGATGCAGAATGGAATCAATGGACAAGATGATATGTCTGAGTATATATATACAGGGCCGGAATCTTTCAGAAAAGTCAGTTCAACAGGAACAAAAATACTAATAAAATGATTCCTCCTTCCTTTGTTGACGTGATTGTTATTGGCGCCGGCCGCAGTGGCCTCCAAGCAGCCGTTGGCCTCCAAGCAGCCGTAGGCCTCGACAAAACCGGCCTCTCATATGTCGTCCTTGAAGCCAACGATCGGGTTGGCAGCAAAACTCTATCTGTCACGGCGACTCTCAAAAGCGATAGATTGACTGATCTGGGTACAGCCTGGATCATTAACAGAAACCAGAAGGAGATGTACGTCCTGGCCCAGGAATTCGGCTTCGAACGGGTCGTCCAGCGCACTGAAGGACTGCCGCTCGATCAGTTGAATGGGACTACGCATGCCATTCCCTATGGTCAGCTCGGAGATGTAAGTTTACTCTAGTCTTGGCGTACTTGACCAACTCTCAAGTTCACGGATGAGCAACTCGCTGAGATTCTCGCAGTCATGACGAAGCTGCAAGAATCCGTTGATCGATCCAACATTGAACATCACCACCTCAGTCCTGATGCCGTGAAACTCGACTCCATGACGGCTTTGGAATTCACTAGCAAAAGGTTTAGTGAGGGTATCGCTGAAGTTCTTGTGACCATGTAGGCCCAGAATCTTTTTGGTGTCGAAGCGGATGAACTCAGTGCTCTATTTCTCATCGACTACATCAAGAGCGGAACTGGTCTTGCAAACATATCCTCAGATAGGAAGGATGGCGGCCAATACTTGCGTAATCGACAGGGTTAGTTCTTGCATCCCATACAAGTCTAAGCTAACATACCAGGCAATAAGATGTTCGCAATCAAAGTAGCTGCGAAACTCGACAAGAAGAACATCAAGCTCAACTGTCCCGTGGTCAAGATCATCCAAGATAAGAAGGGCTGCACCGTCAAGACGAAGAACGGTCGTAAATACCACTCCAAGAAAGTAATCCTTTCAGTTCCAACATCTCTTTATCTTAAGATCGACTTTGAGCCTCATCTGCCGCCAGCAAAGAAAGAACTTGCTCACTCTACTGAACTTGGCTACTACTCAAAGTCCATCTTGGTGTTTGATGAACCCTGGTGGCGTAATGCCCATCTCTCTGGTGAACTTACGTCCATGGATGGCCCCGTCTCATTTACTCGAGATACCTGCGTTCCTGAAGACAATCAGTACAGCATCACTTGCTTCCATATCGGTCAAACTGGACGCAAGTGGTCTCAACTGTCTGAATAGGAACTCAAGGACATAGTGATAAAGCAGTTCAACGACGCATTTAGTACAGTTATTAAAAATGTCCCTGAACCTATCGACATCATCGAGAAGGACTGGCTGAAGGATCCTTGGTTTCTGGGTGGACCTAGCCCGGTGATGAAGCCTGGGCTGCTGGCTGGTGCTGGCAAGTCTATTCGTGATCCCTTCAAAAACATTCACTTTGTCAGGACGGAGACCTCTATTGTTTGGAAGGGTTACATGGAAGGGGCCATTAGATCTGGTATTCGCGGTGCTCGTGAGGTTATTGAAGCACTTGACTGATTGGATTATTGTGAGTGTCGATGAGAACCGTTGGACGGAAGACAACATAGATTACAGCCAGAACTATTATATGCCCTCCCTGGGGATAATGCTTCTCTTTACCTGTTTAATTCACCTTCCTCAAGTTAAGCCTTAATAACATTCTTTAGTAGCATTGTATCTACTGGCCAATTTCTCTAGCTTGTTCCTCTACTTATAATTTCTACATATCATGGTGGCTAGCGTGTATCAGTGCTAATAGAGGTTTTATACTTAATGTTGGGTAAAAGTCCTCAACTTAGGATAATACTCTTAGCAAAATATTAATGTTTTAGCTAAAATAAAGTAAAGGAAAGCCCTATAAAGGAGTTCCAATGTTGTTTCCGATATCGATTGTCAGCTCATTGCCTGGACTGTGTACTACATCTCCCCTTACACCTTGTCCATTCTTAGCAAGAACGAAACTAACAGATGGAGAATCGCCCTGTGGAAGTACTGAAACAGTGATAGGAACTTGTGGACACGTCAGCTGATTTGATACAAACCAGCAGTGTTTCAATGCTCACTGTAGTGCTGGTTCAGGTTCAATACTGTCATCCAGTTGTCTCTGTCCCGGACCGTAACTGGGGGTAAATCTTCATACAGACAGTCGATGGAGTACTCGGCTTCCTCACCCGATTGATTGATAATATTGAGAATATAAAGGTTTGACATGTTGGTGGGCTTATCGAGGATGTATAATGGGTACAGTAAAGTGGCAAACTTGAAGTTGAAGTCTGAAGGAATATCGAGGTGATATGGTAGGGAGTTTGGATGCTTTATATGCCCCAACTTTGATAGAACTATTGAATCTAGCTGCAATGTGATAATATTGTCTTAAAAAGATGATGCAGTCGCTTTCTGATCTGGTATAGTATAGCGCTAAAGCTAACCACGGTCATTTAGCCCGTCACTATTGAAAACACTAATGTACTGCAGACATTAGAAGTTGAGTCTAGAACGCACAATACCGTATGCTTTGGCACCTAAAGCTATAGGGGTAACTGCGGCCCATAAGGTTAAGCTTTAGGCTGCCTAAAGTGTAGCTGAGCTGATAAGCCCCGCACTGCAAGGTCCCCACTTCTTACTGGTTTATGGCTTATGAAAAAGGGTTATGATTGGCTATACTATACGGTTAGACCCCTTAACTACATACCCCCGGTATCGGATGCCCTCTTTTTCCAGGTGTCGTTTCCAAAATCATCTCCACCCCATTGTTTTCTCAAGGCTATACTATACCTTACTTCCATCTTTCTGATTTACCGTACAATTCTATATCAAGGTTCCCTCGCGATGGTTTCCAACATAGAGAAGCTGGCCTGCGAAAGTTGTATTCGCGGCCACCGCGTCGCTAAATGTCAGCATACTGGTGAGTACTATGTGCCCCAGCTCTCAAAGACACAAACTCATGATAACGCTATGCATAGACCGCCCGCTTCTCAGAGTCAGTCGAAAAGGACGTCCGGTTTCTCAGTGCAATCACTGTAGGTCCTTGCGCAACTCCCGATCTGTTCACACGACATGCAAATGCGCATCGGCATCCCATCAGGCCATGCTGAAGCAGTTTGATCAAGGTATGCTACCTTCTGGGCTATCTCATCAGAGTTTATACTGACTGTGTTTCGTGCTCAGAGCGATGCTGCTGCGATGAGGGCCAGACTTGCACATGTGCACACAAAACAGGTCGCAGAAATACGAAGGGCATCCAGTCGCCACCTTCAACAGACAAAAGCTTAACACCGTTAGCTACCTTGTCGCCTTCCGAATCTGGGGGTAGGGCCACAGATACTTCCCCAACACCAGCTCGTTCATGCTGCGCGCCGAGTTCAGCACCTTTTCATGATACTACCGAATCCGTCGACCCAATTTCGACTCCGAATCTTGGTTTACCGAGTTCATGGGACTCTGGGGATGTGCTTGATCCGTGGGGCCCCCCAGTACTGGATTCCCTGCCAGAAACCTTCTTACCAGGCACCCAAAGTTTAACAGAAACCTTGGATCTAGCCCCAGACCTTGGCCTGAACCCTATGGCAATACCAACTTTTGACGATCCATTATCAATAGTAGGGCCATTTGATGCGGGCAGTCTCTTCAACGATATCGATATCAGCCAAATACATCTCCCAGATGACTGGGTCGTTGGGGATTTGACGATGAACATGTCTCACGATCCGGAAACAAAGCCCAACCAACTTTAACTCAGCTGAACCAGTGACGGACAAGGGATGAGGGATGGATTTATGACAGATAAATCGATATACTGGGGGCTACACAACGCAACTCGACAGCTACCGGATCGGTGGCGAAACATGAGGAGCTCGGTAGAAAATACTGCAACCGATGGAGATCGGACGTTGAGAGATATAATTACCTCTGATGACGAGACGAGCCCGCTGCATTGGGTCCTTATCTTCACTTTGGCGTGTGATTTCTTCTGCTTGAGATGCTGATAGTCAATGTTAAAATCTGGTATTAATTGCTCCATTGAACTATATGCTACTGCTGCTGATCACACCAGCCATCCGGATTATATGTAGCCAAATTCTGGAACCCAGACTGTTCCCTCTGAAGTGCACTCAGCTTCTCCTTCAAGTACTCCCTCTGATTCTGATGAATCCTATCAAAACTCAACAAAAACGTCACGAGGAACAAAAAGTCCTCAACTCTCGCTTCAGCATCTTGTTCTTCGCCTGGTCCAATTGGAAGCGCCAACACATCCGCCACAGTACTCGTAATCTCAAACAATTTCTGCAGAATCCCAGATCCATGGAGTCCAATACTCTCAACCCTCTCTAGTCGAAGAACCACATTGCGTAATTGAGTCGATAATCGCTGGGCAGGGAAATGCATCGAAAAGCCCTCGTGAGAATTCTGCGGCACCGCAGACTGTAAAAGACCTTGAGACAACGCAAGTTGCCAGACCAGAATTCTCATCCATAATCGCGTGATAAATAGATCAACATGTTGAAGCTCCGTTAAGCCCCAGCCACTCGACACCAAAGCATTATCAGTTTCTGCAGCGTCAAACTCGTCCTGGTCAAGTTGAGCTTGCTTATGCTCTATCCACGCAGCAGTCATTTCTGGAGCCGAAGCCTGTGGATCCTGTTGAGCTCTCCAGTGAGCCAAAAAGGTATCATCCAAGACGTGGAATAGCTCTATCAGACGATTGAAGCCTTGGTTGACGTGGGGAGGAAGTTCGTGGTCTGTTGTCAGGACGCTCAGGCTGAGTGGGGGAAGAATGGCAGGATGGCCGGCTACTATTGTGAGAAAGCGTTCGTGGATGGAAATCTCGCAGTACAGACGTTGTCGGGTGGCTAATTCGTGGTCGGTTAGTGAGGCATCTTTGTATCGATCTAGATCGAGCATTTGGATCATTGCAATGGCCTCTCGGAGAATGACAAAACTGCGGTCGAATCGCTTAAACGCCATGAGACAAATTTCCAGGAATACGCATGTGACAATACGTTTGACGGTCACTGGTAGTCTCCCAAGGATACCAACGCCCATCTCGGATTGTCTATGTGCTTTGAAGCTCAGGTTCATGAGCTCTGTGATTCTGACAGGTGCTTCACCCTCTGAATCCCAAGAAGTCTGCGTCAGATTGATGGTCACAGCAGCGTATGCGTATACAAGCGCCGCATCCTCGAAGCTTTGGTCCATCGCCTCAATTGCAGCCACAATCTCCGAAGGGAGAACAATTGGATTGACGGGGAAAACAACGCGTTCGTAATCGAGCAACAGATTGAGAAAAAAGTCTGAGGAATACGCCGACCCAATACTCGTCGGTATCGCATTATAAGCGACAGGCGAGGGATCATCAGTCTGTGGAGAAGCCGAATTGGACCTTGCATCGTCAGGCCTCGTCCCCTCTCGAATCTGCGCTACCAATCGCCCTCGCACGGTAGGTCTTCGCTTGGAGGTTGCAGCGGAGTAGACGCATGCAAGGTTCAAGTGGCCACATTGCGAACACGGGACTGAGCCGCTGCATTTGACCTTGCGAACGCGACATGGATCGCAGGCTTTTGAGATTCTTCCGCTCATTGTTTGTTGATTGAGGAATGAAGTGATCGAGACGAGATGCGGAGTCGAGAGGCACGAGATTTATCACGCTAATGAAGTCTGTTGATAACCCCACATCGCCACATTCAGACGAGCTGAGTCTAGAGCCAAGCCTCAACTGGAGTTACTGGGGTAGTGCCGGTATTTATGCATCACAATATGGAAGAGGTTCTGTATCTTGAACAATTCATCTCTTGTTGTACTAACTAATTACCGCTATGACGCCTATTCCATAATATTCATTGGCAATCACGTTTTAAACCATTTAAGAAGCACTGCTGTTGACCTTCTCGACATACACAGCGCTAGCCTTTTCCTTGGTCTGGAACTCGGCATCAAGGCGCTCAATCTCAGTAGTCTTGAACTGGCGAGCAGGAACTCCACGCTCAAACAGAACATCGAGCTCACCATAAGTACGGCCCTTGGGCTCAGGCAGACGGAAATATGTCCAGACAGCGCAGAGGAAGCAGGTTCCAGCCCAGAAGAAACCGGCCTTGGCACCCCAGTTCCAGGCAGAAGGGTTCAACATGCGAGGAGTAATAACGTTGGTCATGATTCCGACAATATTGTATGTGTTTCGGGCGAGGACGACGGTCTTGGTTCGGAGACGGGTGGAGGACAACTCGGCGACGAGGGAGTAGCAAACGGGTCCGACGGTCGAATCGTAGGTAAAGGTGTAGATGAGAAGAAGAGATCCGATGGTCCATTGAGCAGCGACGTTGTCACGGCCAGCAAAGGCGACACAGCCAATGGTCAAGAGAAAGACACACATGGCAAGCTGTCCATAAAGGTAGAGTGTTCGGCGACCGAACCAACCCATGAGGAACCAGGAAAAGACAGTACCGACAGCGCCAATGGCGTACTGGCCGAGAGACATGGAGAAACTGTTCTCAACAGCCATACCGGCCTGCTGATAGAAGTAGGTAGAGTAACCCATAAATGTAGCACCGCAGAGAGTCTGAATCATCCAGGTAACACAAACAATCTCGGTTCGACGAAGACTAACGCCTTTGAAGAGATCAAAGTACGAAGTACCAGCCTGAGCTTCCTTTTCCATTTCGTTGGTGTGAACCATCATGGAGATGGTCTCATCGGGTCTAAAGTCAACATTGCTGTTGCGGACGGTGAGACGCTCGAGGGATCTCTTGGCCTCTTCGATGCGGCCGCGACGAACAAGCCACCAGGGAGATTCGGGAGCGAGGTAGATACCGATGATGAGGGGAACAGGCCACATCCACTGCAGAGCAAAGGGAATCTTGTATCCAAGCTCATCATCGCGGGTAACCATGGCACGGAGAACACCAGAGGCGATGAACTGGCCGAGAACCCAGCAGAGGTTGACATAGGTGGTGAGATAAGCGCGGAGATGAGTAGGGCAGACCTCAGAGGCGTAGGTGGTGGTGAGGGTCTGGAAGACACCCCAGGGAATACCGATAAAGATCTCTCCAATGAGAAGCTGAACCAGAGTCTCAGAGAAGAAGATGATGAAGATGAAGCCAATGCAGCCAATGAGAGCACCAATCAAGGTCTTGCGATAACCGAAACGATCAGCGATGATACCGTTAAGGAAGAGACCGATGATTTGACCGCAGAGAGTTCCGTTGGAGAGACCAGATTGCCAGGCAGCTGTCAGTTGATACGTGCCGTCAGGCTGCTCAACACCAAACTTCTTCTGGAAAGGAGGATAGGCGAAGAGGTTGTTTAGGAGGACGACATCGAACCCCTCCATGATAATACAGAGGGAGAGAAAGATGGACCACAGACAAGCTTTCTTGTAGAGCTTGAAGGACTCCATCAAGCCCATGTTGTGCTCGGCCTCAGTAGCAGCAGCGGCTTCATGAGCGACATTGGCGTCGACTGGCACCGCGACAGGGGCGATGCCATTGTCAACCTTGGTATCATGAGACATGGTGAGAAGGTTGAGTAGTAGACTGTAGAAGATGAAATGAGGGTGATGATCTGGATGTCAATCAGTGAGCGACACGCGACATCTTATACTTGGAGATGATTCAAGGAGTTGAAGCTGTCGAGAAGCGAAAATTAAAGGAAAAACATGATCGTGGAACAAGGTTTGGACCAACTGTTAGCGCAAAGGGGAATTCTTTCGCGGGGTTGGCCGTGATAGGACCGGTGCTACGCCAGAGTGGTCTAGATTTAAGCGTAAATGAAGCCATGTCGGTCCGGGCGTCAAGCCACATTTGGAGGTTATTTCTCTAGGGGAGGCTCTGGAGGTCATTAGCAGTGCAGGAGTCTAGGGAGTCTCTCCGTCGTGTCTCCTCACCTCCCCCATGGGGAGACAATCATGTAAATCTGGGGTTTGCTCATCGGGCCGAGCATTGACCAGTAAAACCCCAAAAGTGGCGGAGATCAGCAGATGCTGGCGAACCATTGAGAAATGGATATGAGAGATTAGACTTTGGAGTTCTCGTCGGTCCGGTTAAGAGCCAATCAGAATACAGTCAGCTCGTCGGTCCGAGATTGGACGAATGATGTTGGAGTTGGAGACTCCGCCGACTGAGACAAGGATGGCTTGGGTGGCACGCGGAAATATCTCGTCGGTCCGACCGAGTGCTGCGGGGGAATTACCTTTGTGATCTGGGGAAGATGAGCGGGTGAATTACCATCAGACGATATTTAAATCTACTTGGATCATTCTGTTCTTTGCATGAAGCAGGCTCTCAAGAAAATTATTCTTCGTTTATCGCATCTTCACAATGACTGTCAGCAGACGTTCAAAGCAATGGTGGAAGCAGGCCATCATCTACCAAATCTACCCTGCATCCTTCTGCGACTCCAACGGCGATGGCATGGGTGATCTCCAAGGCATCATATCCAAGCTAGACTACATCGCCAGTCTAGGCGTCGATGTCATCTGGGTATGCCCCATGTACGACAGCCCGCAGGTCGACATGGGCTATGATATCTCCAATTATGAAGATGTCTACGCTCCATACGGTACTCTCCAGGACATGGAAGAGTTGATCCGCAAGACACACGAAAAGGGCATGAAGATTATGCTCGATCTTGTGATTAACCATACTTCTGACAAACACGCTTGGTTTGAGGAGTCAAGACTCAGCAAAGATAGCCCCAAGCGCGATTGGTACATTTGGAGACCTGCCAAGTACTCCCCAGATGGTCAACGCCTCCCCCCAAATAACTGGCGCTCCAATTTCGGTGGCGGTAGTGTTTGGGAGTGGGACGAGACAACGGGCGAGTATTACCTACACCTCTTTGCCAAAGAACAGCCCGATCTCAATTGGGAGAACCCAGAGACCCGTCGGGCCATTTATGCTTCGTCAATGGAGTTTTGGCTCGACAGGGGCGTCGATGGCTTCAGAGTCGATACCGTCAACATGTACTCCAAACTCCAAGACTTTCCCGACGCACCGATCACCGACCCGAAAGCGAAATACCAACCTGCCGGTCTTCTCTACTGCAACGGACCCCGAATGCACGAGTTTCTCGGCGAGATGAACGAGATTCTCGAGCGATATAGTGCTATTACAGTTGGAGAGCTGCCTCATACACCGGATCTGGAAAAGGTCCTGAGATATGTTAGTGCGAAAGAGAAGCAGCTCAACATGGTATTCCAGTTTGATGTTGTGGATATCGGGTTTGGGAAGACGCACAAGTACGAGACGACACCGAAGAATTATACACTTCCTCAGCTCAAAGATGCTGTTGGCAGAACGCAGAGTCTGATCCAGGGGACTGATGCTTGGACGACTGTGTTTATGGAGAACCATGACCAAGCACGCTCTGTATCACGCTTCACGAACGATAGTCCAGAGTACCGAGTCGCAGGTGCCAAGCTCCTTGCTTTGCTGCAGTCTTGTCTAAGCGGTACACAATATGTTTACCAAGGCCAAGAAATTGGCTCCGTCAATGCCCCAAAGGAGAGCTACCCATTAGAGAACTACGTCGACATCGAGAGTTATCAATTCCTCGATATAGTCAAGGAGCGATCAAACGATGAAAAAGAGATCGATAAGGCCTTCAATGCTCTTCAACACTTGGCCCGAGATCACGCTCGTATCCCTATTTGCTGGAGTGACGCCAAGCACGGGGGTTTCTCCGAAGCAACAGGCCAAGACGCCAAAGAGCCCTGGATGCAAGCCCATCCTCTATCACGCGAGATCAACGTCGCATCCCAACTTGATGATTCAAACAGCGTGCTATCGTTCTGGAAGAAAGCACTGCATTTCAGAAAAGAGTTTTCTGATCTGATGGTGTATGGAGACTATAAGCTTCTTAGACGAGAAGATCCAGATGTTTATGCTTTTGTTAAGGAGTCGCAGGTTGATGGTTCCAAGGTTGCAGTTGTTTTGAACTTTAGTACTGAGGAGAAGACGTTGAGCCCTCTGACGGGTGAGGAGCTTGGTGTTGGTGCACAGGATGTCAAGTTGGTGCCTATCATATCAACGCATTCTGGAAAGGACCAGAGTGCTGTTTTGTTGCCGTTTGAGGGACGGGTTTACTTGGTTACTTAGTCAAGCATAGACATAAATAATAAAGAGCGTTTGCAAGTTACTATTAGGGTTTGCCACTGCGGTCTGTTCGTTCTTATTAAATACAAGGTTTTCTTTATGTAGCCAGCAAATCGGATGCTTTCGCTGCTATAAAGCTCTCTCCTTCAATTCCTTACTGCACTAAATAAACTCTAAAGGCTAATCATTTTTCTACTCTAATATTTCTGCAGCATTATTTCACCAAAGTATTTCTAACTTGTCAAGGAAAAAGCCATACTTAGAAATTGGGGTGTGCATTCACCAAAGCAAACGATCATTCAGGATTATTTTATGCAAGGCCATTGAGTCAGCTTGTTCGTGATGTTGACAGATCATCACTCGTATGAGGATTGCCCATGCGGAAGCGCTATCTTAACTGGGGTGCCCGCGGAAGCTTCCGTGATCCTTGTTGGCAATGATGTACCTTCCTGGATTAGGGAAGCTGAAATGCAGCTGCAGGGTATTCAACCAACACCAAGTTGCATTGCAATCTCCTGTGCAGCGGCGCAGCTTTTGCAATGCCTCTTTCTGAAGCGATTAATGACGCAAGCTAACGACCAACAGCTAAGAAAACCTCCCAATGCGAGACTTATGCGTGCCCGCCTTTAGTTTCTCCCCCTTTCAGTTAAAGATGGCTGTAACATACCCATGAGCCAACAACAAAACCATCTGCACCAACGGGCATCATACCTTATAGGTAAAAGAGCCGAAAGGTTGGAGGACCTGATACCCGTTGATACCGTGCTTGTATATAGGAGACGAACTCCTGCTGTGTCGCCTTTCTGACTTTTGCTGACAGACTACATTATCTGAAACCCAGTCACTCACAAAACAAATTTTCCAACCCGCAATGTCTTTGAACAGCAACCCTTCTTCAAACTCATTTCAGAATATTAACAAGAGTACCATGTCTTCCGAAACGGAAGAGACATCTACTGGCTACTATGACCACCACGCTCAGCAGGGAGACAGTGGATCCGCGTCTGCTGATTCTTCTGGTTCGCGAGACGCAAGTCCATCCGAAGGAACGGCTAATGCAACCCCTCGAAGTTCATCAACTACCAACGGAGATAAGCCTGGCGATCCTCGAATGGTTGTTGATGATCCATTCGATAATGAGAAAAGACAAATCCTTTTCAATGCTATCGATAGGCTTCAAGCTTGTGGCTCCCACAAGTACTTGGCCATTCCACAGGTATGTCTAGACTATCATGCCATTTTGAAGAGATACAAGCTGATAATTCCCAGCTCGTCGTCGTAGGGGAACAATCTTCTGGGAAATCATCTTTGCTCAGAACGTTGACTGACATTTCATTCCCCGTCATGGCTGGGATTGGTACACGCTTTCCAATTCGTGTCATTTCGCGCCGTAGCCCTAGTTCACAGGGCAGTAGGGAGCGATTTCGTATTTCACTAGAACGTGCACCACGAGATGTGAACGGCTTGCAACGAGCTGATGCTGCTGCAGACGAGTACCGTCTAGAGGGAGATACCTTGACCATGGATGTATTCGAGGCTGCGCTTAAGGATGTGAGTGATTGCCATTTAACTGGGTTATACAGAGTTCTGACTGAAATATTCAGCTCTCGGAGAATAAAATTGGTATCAGAAAAGGCCAAGGCGCAGGGGCTAAAAACTTTGTCCCAGATATTGTTAGGGTTGAACTCGAAGGACCTAACAGATCTCCTTTTAACATTCTGGATCTCCCAGGTCTCATCTCCTCAGAATATGGTGTCAATGAACCTGAACCCCTCGGGACACAGGAACTAGCTAAGGAATACATCTCCCGACCGGAAAACACAATCATGTACGTTTCTTGTCAAATGGCATCGCCAAGTTCAATTCAAAGACTAATTGCAAGCTAGATGCACAATACCCGCAACATCTGACCTGGGAAACCAACAGGCTTATCAGATTTGTAAGGAATATATATCAGACAAGAGGCGACTGGTTGGCGTTTTCACAAAGTGTGACAAAGCGGATCGCGAAGAAGCTGAGCGAGCAGTCAGTCGATCCTCGAACTTGTGATGCTTGGACGCTAACATTCGTCAGGTCATTTCAGCAAATAGTAATATTGTCAACGGAGACTCGATCTTCGTGGATGGCATGTTTGTTGTCTGTAATAAGACGTCAGAGTCCCGCGTCAATGAGGATGAATTCTTCAGCCTCAAGCCTTGGTCCCAGATACAGAGTGGACGCAGAGGAAGCAGGAAACTCAAAGATCATCTTGGGGAGATTCTGACTTGCGAAATTGAAAAGGCATTTCCAAAGCTTGAGGGCGACATAAATGCAAGACTAGAGGAGAGGCGTGTTAGGCTTAAAGACATGGGCGAACCCCGACTCAATCATAGCCAGCAACAGGAGTATCTCAACCGTTTCGTACGCGAGTACTCCTCCAAGTGCACATTGGCTCTCAGACGCCCTGGATTACTTGAGTCAGAGACCATGGACCTGAGGCAAGAGCTGAATGACATCAACACCCAGTTTGACAACGTCATGAGATGGGTTGGTGGGTTCTGGAGGTTTGATGATGAGGGTGTGGACCCGCTGACCGTTTGTTTCGAATACGGAGTTTTCATCGACAACAAACAGGAGCAGTCGAAAACAGCGCGACAAATCCTGTATCCAGCACCTAAGCTGGAGGATTGCACGGAGGCGCTGAAACAGATACCGGCATTTGAGGCGCATGAGCACGTGGAGCCTTTTGACAAATTCGTGGATACGGTGACCGGCAAACTTCGCAGATTCGGCGCATCCCAACCGCCTGGCGTAGTCAACTCGGACATTTATCCTGTCATCTATCGAGCTCAAGTATCCAAGTGGAGCTCTATAGCACAAGAGCACTTGGACAGAGTCAAAGATGCAATGAAGTCAAGCTATGAGGAGATTCTGCGTTTTGTTTGCCCGGACTCTGGAGGCACCAAGATTTTGCATCATGAGCTCAAGAACCGTCTCCACCGAATGTTTTGTGAGACACTGAGCAAAGCCCAACAAGAACTGGACAAGTACTGCCATCAAGAAACCCAAAAGGAGCTCCTTCAGACGACCAACAATGAGTTCAGGACTAAACTTGAAGCTTGGCGGATGTTGAGATACGCCAGAGCTTTCTACCATGGGATCGGTGGTGAAGAGCCCCAAGATCTTATCTCAGGCCAGACTCTGCATAACATGTGGACCAGTATGGATCTTTCAGACCAGAACAGAATGGTGTACGATATACACGATGTTATCAAAGTATACTACGGGGTAAGGGCCAGATCCAGCTATAACTAAAGCCCAGATTTGCTAATTCAATACAGATTTCCCTAGAATCATTTATTAGCCATGTCACTCAAACCATAGTAGAGGGTTTTGTTATGGACAAAAATGGCCCTTTGAGCAAGATGACCACTGAATATGTTCTCAGCCTTCCACAACAGGAAGTCAGCGACATGACCAAAGAGGACAAAACGGCAGGTCAGCTCAGAGTGCAACTAAATAGGGAGATTAGAGATCTTGAGTGTGATCAGGAGATTGCAAAAGAGGCAAGGATTAAAGTCGAAGCCTTGAAGAGCGATTAAGATTGACTCAACTTATTATTTTATAGTCTCTATAGCTATTTATTTACTCTCATTAAATGCAAAGTAAGCCTTGAAATTCATACTATGCGTTATTGCTCCCCAGGACAAGACCAAGGTTATTCTTCGAGTCAGGTGTGGTGATTAGCCTAAATCTTTAACTAAACTAATCAAAGGCTCACGCCAGTACCATTGATCTCCTGCCAACCAATCTTATTGACTATGGGCTACCCAGTAACTCGCTCGTCCATCTGCGCATCTAAGAAGCTCGGCAGCTGTTCCTCAGCGGGCGGCCTAATCCAAGATGAATCTTGACGCAGCGGGATCCTCTCTCCAGCTCCCAAAACAACATCTCCCTCCTGCCTATCATCGCTCGGCTTCAATATGACCAAATCAGATGTTCCTGATGCCTTGAATCTTTCTCCTGCAATTTCACCTTGCACTGACCATTTGAGCTGATGTGAAACACGGATGTTGTATGTCTGGAATGAGTGCGTGAACTCGGATTGTACAGATGTCCAGTGTTGAGGGTAGCCTGTCTTCTGACCGATGCGCAGGCTGATTATTTCTCCAATATCGATGGGTTGAGAATCTGCTGTAAATGGGATCCGTATTGCTTCGACGCGCTGCTTGATAGCCTGATTGAGCCCGAGGTCGATCTCTGTGGTTTCTGGTACTTGTAACCCGGCATGGCAAATGATCGTCGTGGTGGTGGCAATAGAGACGCGCATCGACACAAGCTCGACATTCTGTGCTACATCTCGAATAGCATCGCTAGTTTCCTCCCAGTTCGGCACCACAAAGAGCCTGAACGGTATCGGCGTCGGGTTATCCAGCTGAACGACCTTTGGCACTTCAATAAACAAGTCGAACGTCAACGTAGGATCCTTCGAACTATGAAGAGATTGTTTGATCTTGTCTTTCCAAGAGACCTTTACATCCTGCATTCCAGGAACAAGACGATGGCTTGAAACTGCACGCTGGTAGTAATATCGTTTGACCTGAAAGTCTGCAATCGGAGAATCTGGAGTGACACATATGACTTTGAAAGGGAATGTGGCCTCCAGTACTTCTTCATGACCTTGGACAGTCATTGTGATCTTCGCCTTGATCACATACTCAATAACTGCCGCCATGTTCTTTGTCCGAAGCATATACGATGGTGGCATATGATTCACAGGACCCAAAGGTGTAGAATCATTGATGTATTTCGGAAGCTGTACCGTAAACGGCCATTTATGTATGTGCTTTGAAGACTCGATATGTATAGGGCCCCGGAAAATGATCTTTGGACGATAGCAGAGGTCGAAAAGGCCTCGATATTCTTGAGAGTTGTTGCCGATGACTCCGATCGTTCTCCCTCGTCCAAACATGCAAATGCTCACAGATGCGTCAGGGCTTATCGTTTGAAACTGTCGAAAGACATGGCCGGTGATGATATCACCGGGAATGTACGTATCTTGGTCCAGGCTAATGCCCAGCAATGGGCCGGATCGGAGAGGTGTATGTATGTTCATTGTGTGATTAATCGGTGCTAGTGGTTGAGTGGAGAGACGAAGCTAAGAAGTCGCTTATGATGTATTGAGATTTAACGAAAACGCCTTCATTCATTATCAGTTAATGAAATGAGGCACGGTCGGCTGCCCCGTGAGGCGCAATGCTCAGACCAAGGCTGAATTGCTGGGAGTGTCCAATCGCAAGGGTGTATGGGACCCTCTTTTGGGGGCCAAAGTGATGAGAGTGACTCTTCGCTCGTGCCAAGCAATGCCCCTGGCGTAGCGAGTTTCAGATGCAAGCTTCGTCAAAGCCAGAGTACAGGGTATATTAGAACGAATTTCTTGAAGAATACGCAAGACCTCCTCACGACTCTCTTTTATACGTTGAGCTAGAGGGCTCACGAGATCATGCTCAGTAAATAAGAGCTTATCATTCTTTCCGCGGCGCAAATAGATCATCCCGACACGCTGTCTGAAGTCCGGTCTAACCGGAGGCTGCTAAGACTACCCAGCACACGCGATTAGCCACTAACGAATCCATCAGGCTACAACAATATTAAATGAGATGCCATGAAAGCACTTGTAAAATTTTGATTATTATTATTAGCATTTAATTAAAATTTATTATCTTCACAATGTCAATACTGAAAGGCTAGTATTACTGTAGCGCACTCGCGATTTGGTGATAGTCGGCAATAATTAATAATCATGATGATACCCACTCGGATTTACATAACTCTGCCGGTCGGAGTCGTACAAGTCGCGACAGGCGGGTCAGCAGGGTCTAGAATTGAAGCCGAAGCTCTGAATGATTACTCAATGGTGTATAAATCGTTGGGACAGGAAATTAAGTTGGGCCAGAGACTTGTGATGAGATTCAAGTTCGTTGAGATGAAGGCCCACGTCGAGATGGCGAGATGCGTTGAGAAACGTTTGAAAACCACTTCTATACTTACCCAAGGCTCTCGACAACTGTCTCACAAAGCAAGCGAGACGAATCCGTGGAAGATAAATATGCAGGTTCTTCCACTTACCAGACGAGCTCATCATTCACTTCTCATTCACCATCGTCACTCAAAGACGACCTCAATCTCTCTTGCAACGCAATTCAACGTTCAAAATGCCTCTCTGGAACATCTATCACACTGAGGGCACCTTCGATTCCCAGGAGACCCGAGACAAGCTCGCCCAAGACATCACCAAGATCTACACCTTTGGCGAAAACGGTCTTCCCGCCTTCTACGTCGTCGTCCAGTTCATCCCTCTTCCCGCAGGCCATGTCTTCGTCGGGGGTGAAGCCAGAGACGAGAAGCCTTTTGTTCGACTGGTGATTCAGCACATGGCCGTTCACAGTCATGAGGGCGTTCATATGGACGACTTTCCTAAGCAGTTCAGCGATTACATTAACGCTACGATCAAGCCATACATCGCTGATAAGGGATATGACTGGGAGGTCACCGTCACTGATACCCAGCGCGACTTTTGGAGATTCAATGCGATTGCGCCGCCTCCTTGGAGGAGTACGGCGGAGAGGGCTTGGGCGCGAGAGGGTCGCCCTTCGGAATGGGAGGAGAAATAAGGAGCGGTCTGATGTAGACAGGGGAGCTGGTGATACGATCAGCTTAGTCTGTTCATAGTCCTTCGCCAATGGATGACTAACAATTCTATGACGAGCTGCAAAACGGCCCATCGGAGGAGACCACTCGCTGTAGTTATAAATACAATCCAACACAAGTTGCCCAACAGGAGACTTTAAGTTTTTAGTCGAGTGATTATAAATCGATAGTCTATTCTTGCCGTGTCCCGAAAGACCAACTAACGACATGAACAGTCCTGATACAATTTCCGGTATAATCCCGTCAGTGCTGTATTCCTCCGCACAATGCGGACTTTGGGGATTCAACATTTGGGTGTAGAGCCCCACTGATAGACCTATAACGTTTCGATAGAGTTTATTACCAATAATTTGGGGTATACACAAGCCAACTAGTCGTTTTCTACTCACAGCCTCGGCTACTTTCTTCCGAGACCCTTGTATTTATAATCACCGTTGACGATCACTACGTTTCGAAGCATTCAACGTTGCCCAAATTCTGCAGAGATATTAAGCAATAAGCGTTCCAGTTACTAGCTATATAGTCTTGGGTATTATCTAATTTACACATCCTCTTCTACCTAAATTCCAACAGCTAAATAAAATGTCGCTGCCAGAAACCTACCGATCATTCAGACGCACTACAGGCGATCTTCCGAGGACCATTGAACTGTCTACTGAGAACGTACCCGGGGAGCTCGGACCAAATGATGTGTTGATCAAAATCCATGCTGTGTCTCTCAACTTTCGAGATGTTGCTATGCTGAACGGCCGGTATCCGATGGAAGTAGAAGAGGGAGGCATTCCATGCTCCGACGCTGCCGCAGAGGTTGTCGCAATCGGATCGGCAGTCAGAGAGTTTTCTACCGGAGATCATGTATCGGTTATATTTGACCTTAATAATATGACGGGGTATGAAGATAGGTCTCATTGTTCCCTTGGAAGCGACACGGCTGGTGTTCTTCGCGAATACGCTATTTATCAGGACAAGCATCTGGTGCAGCTACCCGAGTACCTACCATGGGAAGAGGTAAGACACAGTGAGCCCGAGAGTCTGAGTTCCTGCTGACCCGTTTATCAAGGCTGCTACTATCACCTGCGCTGGTGTCACGGCTTGGAACTCTCTCAATGGCCTGACTACGGCATCCAAGACTCGCAGCGCCCTGCTGCAAGGTTCGACCCTCACCAATTGTCGATCTCCCATACTAAACAACTGAAACAGGTACTGGAGGCGTTAGCATGTTTGCTCTGCTGATCTGCGGTGCGGCGGGCATTCAGCCGATCATCACATCTTCGTCCGACGAGAAGCTCGAAGCAATCAAGAAACTCGGGTCTCAGGTCCGTGGTATCAATTATAAAACTACCCAGGACCAAGCATCAGAAGTTAGTCGCCTGACAGACGGTCGGGGCGTTGATTTCGTCATCAACAACACCGGCCCAGCGTCTATCCCCCAGGATATCAGCTTCTTGCGCCAACGAGGCGGCACTGTATCCTTGGTCGGCTTCTTAGATGGCACTGGTGGTGATTGGCAGCCTGCCGCTATCATGGCACTGATGGGGAAGTCTGCTCGAATCAGGTGAGTAATTATCCTCGGAACTTGGGATCTTTACGAACGCGCACTGACAGCTGATATTTTAGGGGTATTGCCACGGGCTCTAAGGATGACTATTTGAGCCTGAGCAAGTTCCTGGAAGAGAAGAAAATTTCTCTTGCTCCGCTGGTGGACCGTGTTTTCTCCTTTGAAGAGTCACCAGCAGCTTTCGACTATCTCTACTCTGGCAAGCATGTAGGAAAGGTTGTGATCAAGATCTAGCCCGCATTCGCTGCTGTATTTCAAAGGACCAATGAGTTTCCAATTACAGATCGTTCCGCCGAGCGTGTTTACCAGAGAATTAAGCACCGCGAGACAAGGTACCGACAGGGCCACTAACCATGCGTCCGTGATTTACTACCTATATTTCTAACATTGAAGATACCCTGATCTTAGGGCAAAGCTCCTGACCTTGTAAAGTGTCTGATGAGTCTCGATTTCCCGATTTATGCTGCCTTGCCTAGCTCCATATGATAGATATCCCTCCGGGGGCTCCTGGCGGAGGGCCTGTTCTCGCTCCGCTCGTGCGGGCGACCTCTACAGACTGATGAATGCTGCCTTAACATCTCAAATACGGATATTTGGACGAGCTCATGCCGTTCGGCCTAAGCAGACCACTTCACGTATGACTCGTCGCAAGGATCTCCCGGTTTCTTCTGTCTAGACTACATAGCCTTCAGTGATATACACGCATATCCCGGAATTCCCATCGTTGACCTGAAGGAATCCAATCATGAAACAAGCGGCTAATATGCACTAATGAAACAAAGAAGAATTCTAGAATAAATCGCGCATGATCACGTTAAAGCCAGGATCTGCAGTAGGGACGTGCATATGCCCCAACGCGAGCATTATACATTTCGAGTTTTTATTACCCCTTGCCAAGTAAACTGATACGAGGATGATTGGTCTTATCGCTGAGACATATAGTGATTGAGGCCTTCTCCTATTCCTTGTTGAATGAGGAAGGTTACCGTCAACGATCTACTGATTGATGTCAGTGCATCGGGGTGACTTACTCGTGTCGTTATCCGGATTGGTCTGACGTGTAGATCTTTGCCGGAGAGTGGTAAGCTGAAGCGCCGCGCAAGCTGTGACCAGAAAGACTAGCCGAAAATGTCCGTTACCACCATGCGTGGAATTTCTAGAAGGAATTAAAGTGAGCGGAATGACATAACTCGGCATAGTGGCGTAGATCTACCGTGTGTATGCCGACAACCATCCTCAGCTGTGTTTCCAGTGATGCTCTTGATAATATTAATGCCAAGTATGACAGGAATCACGTCTGGGGAATATCCGCCTTCCCCATGGGGCTTCCTAAGAATTCTGGTTCTCATCACTAATGAAAACTCGCTGAATCTCACGACTCCAGACTCGGGGGACCTGATTTTGCAAAGCATTTGCATTCGTCGACATTTGTCTGGTGATTAGAGGGGATCAGGGACCCAAAATGTGGGTTATTATGGAGATTTGACTCTGGTGATGGAGTTTGCCAAGGCGAGAATGGAGATACGTTAGTCATAGTATGATGAGCCCATAATATGCCAAGAATTGGTCAAACTTTGCCTCGCGTTCATGAGGTCTTCTTCAATGATCACAGTAAAAAGAATAGTGAAAGCTACGGTAAAAGACAAGACGAAAGATGGCCTAAAGGCTACGGATGTCCACCAGATATGGATTGTATCTCGACGTCGTGTTAACGTTGGCGGCTAAATGAGGCTCAAATTCCTAGACGCGTCAAGACACGGCACTGACGTCAACCCCGGCGATACCGAGCGACAAGAAAAGCACAGACTTTACTACTTCGGTCTAATTTCCATCGCTCAAAGCCCCCAAGTCTTGTACAGCGAAAGGGCAGTGCACTCTCTGGTCAGAACCCGACTGGCGCGGACAACTTCCTCTGTGGATAACTATCACATCAACGTCTCACTCAAAGTGACCGAGTCTGGCCGAATTCTTATAGACCGATGTGGAAACGTTTCATAAACCCCCATGGGGCTTCCGTAGCTGGGGCGATATCCGCCGAGGAATGGAGTCTAATGCAGCCTTGATTTCAGCAGCGAAACTTCGTGCGACCCTTTACCCCAATCAAGAATCCGCTGCCATGACGTCTCAGCGTCTTTTGCCCAGCCCCTATCCTGTCGGACCATCGCTGCGCTATTTTATACATATCGTGGGGCGACTGGTATAAAGCTGGGGCGAATTCCATCTGTATTTGCTTCTTCAGCTTCTAGCCCTTGGTTCAGCTACATCTACATCATATCTCGTTAATTGTCCAGGTGGCAATCTTTATACAATATCATTACCGTAATCATGGAGAAGGATAACGTCGCCAAAACTGCTGGACAGTTTCATGATCCTAGCTCTGATAGCGATGGCCTCAAGCATGAGATCAGCTCTCAAGAGGGTCACGGCCATGACTTTCAGACTGTGCAAGAGTCTGCCGACAACACCAACATTTACTCCCAAGGCGGCAAGAACTTTCGAACATTGAAGCGATGGGATACCATCTTTATTCTGTTCGCCAATCAGATCGGCCTTGGTATCTTGTCTTTACCCTCGACCCTCAAGACCCTCGGCCTTGTTCCCGGTATTATCGCCCTCATCGGCATTGGTGTAATTTCATGGTATACAGCCTACGAGTTGTTACAATACTACAGATTGCATCCCCAGGTCTTGAACATCGTCGATATGACCCGCTTCGTCGGTGGAAGAACTCTGGAGAGTATTGCCGGTGCCATGATGATGATCCAGGTCATCTTTGTCGCAGCCTCAGCTATGGTCACCCTCTCAATTGCCCTCAACACAATCAGCAGCCATGCAGCTTGCACTGTCGTCTTTATCTTCATTTCTTGCGCAGCCTGCTACGTCTTTTGCATCCCTCGCACTACCAAGTTTGTATCTCATCTTGGTATCCCCAATGCTCTGAGCGTTTTGGCTGCATGCATTCTCGTCATGGTTGTTCTTGGTATCCAAGGTCCCAAGGGCGTCGATAACATGTCTGAGTGGAAGAGGGAGATTGTCATTGTTGGAAATCCTACTTTCCGAGATGGTCTCAATGCTTGCTTGAAGATTGTCTTTGCCTACGCTGCCAATCTGAGCTTTGTTGTAAGTACGGCCCAATTGCAGCATGATCTATACTAACTGATCCCAGGGCTACCTCGCCGAGATGACAAACCCGCTTGAAGACTTCAAGTTCTGCCTGACCGTCCTCGAATGTGGTTCCATGACCATGTATGTCGTGTTCGCCGTCATCTTCTACTGTCTCGGAGCCGAATACACAACCTCTCCCATCCTGGGATCTACCTTGACAACCTTCGCAAAGGCTGCTTTCGGAATTGCCCTTCCTGCCATCTTTGCTACCGGTCTTGCTTACGGTCACATTGGATCCAAGTACATCTTTGTTAATGTCATGAGATGGACTGGTAACCTCAACGAAGTCACCTCCAACTCTGTCAAATCTTGGTCAACCTGGATCGCCTCCGTTACTGGCTTCTGGATCGTCGTATTCATCCTATCCAACGCCATTCCTGTCTTTGACTCGATCCTTTCAATCACATCCGCGACAACAATCTCTTGGTTCACTTACGGTTTCAGTGCCGTCTTTTGGTTCCACATGAACCAAGGTCAATACTTCCGCGACTGGAAGAAGATCTCTTTGACAATCGTCAACGCCCTCCTTATTATTATGTCACTTTTCATGAACGCAGCTGGTCTGTGGGCATCGATTACTGAACTTCTCGACATCTTTAACTCTGATGGTGGCGTTCGTGGTGTTTTCTCTTGTGGAGACAACTCATAAGATGTTATTACGTCTTCTTGTACTATAGACTTTTCCAAGTAGCGTTTTCTCAATTACATGGCAATTTCATTGTTCACATTCGGTCTACCTGTCCCCAAGGTCTGAATTAGCCGTGGTGCAAAGGAGGTATTGTTCGTGGTGATTCGATCGGAGGTAAAGGAAACTCTTCCAAGACTGACTCTTGTACTATGCTGTGTCGACGATGGAATGCGATGCAAAGTCGGCCTAGGCTCAGTCTTTGTGTGTTGAATTGACCCCTGATACAGCCGTGATTCCGCTAACTTCCAGCACCTTCTAGGCCCATGGGAACACGGGAATAACGCTGTTGTGTTACAGGCCAAATGAAGTACGGAAATATGCGTCTTGGCACGAGCGATAACAGGCGTGCGCCCTTAATTGACATTAAATGGCGATAGCTGTAAATGCGCCTTCTGGGTGACATTTTGTGATACCCACCAGGAAAAAGCTGAGGAAAAGGAAGTAGATATAAATGACTGAATTCCTTCAAAGAATCAAGACAAAGTAATAACATTATCCATCTCTATCTCTATCTTCGCCCCAAATGACACGCAACATGTCTTCCCCGCCTTTCACCATTCGCAGCCACCAGCCCGGCGACATGGGTTACATAACCTACAGACACGGTGCAGTCTACGCTCAAGAATACGGCTTCAACTATCGCTTCGAATCTCTCATTTCAAGAATCACCGCCGACTTTCTCGATAATTTTAAGCCCGACCGAGAAGGCTGTTGGATTGCTGAAAAAGACGGGTCATTCCTTGGCTGCATCATGTTGGTGCAAGACAAAAAGCCAAAAACTGCAAAGCTACGACTGCTATTGGTGGATGAAAGCGCAAGGGGTCTTGGTGTCGGAACGGCCCTGATCCAGAAATGCATCGATTTCGCGAGAGAAGCGGGGTATGAGCATATCGATCTTTGGACGCAGAGCATTTTGGAGGGTGCACGACGATTATATACGAAAGCAGGCTTCAAAATGATTGAGACTCAAGATCATAACGATTGGGGCGTTGAATTGACAGGGGAATTCTGGACGCTAACGCTATGAGGGCGGCCAGTGATGGGGATGACCAGGTGGGGAAAAGACTAAGCGTGGTAGTGCGATAATTTGGAGCAGTCGCGCGGATAGAAGTTTGTCCTCCGTACAATTCAATTTATTGTTGAATCAGTCACTCTGCCAAACTTTCATCACCAGCTGTATTCCCTCTCCCAAAGTTCATGTGCCTCGCAAGACTGCACTCAACACTGTTCTTAACGAAATTTCAATAGCTACCGTCAATAAAACTCAAAGATTACCCCATGTAAGAAAGAGTCTGTCCACACAAGAGCCGCTCCGAATGCCATCCTGAGGGCGCGCCTTCCTCAACCACCCGCGCAAATGGGAAGCCCACGTGGCAGACAAGCTTAAACACCAACGACCAATGGAAAAGCCTGAGTTGCCCGAAAAGGGAAAATCATGATGGCGAGAGACTCTGTAGGCAGGAAGATGTTGGTGTTGGCTAGAAAGACTGGGATGTGACCTTGGGAACATCCAAGCGACATCAACGTCCGTGGAAGAAGGACACGACCGCAGCTAAATTGACTCCCCTGGTACGTAGTGAGCTCCGCAGCCTGACACTTGATGCCATCAGCGCCCATGCTTTCGCTAACCCAGATGAAGCGCGCTGAGTGGCTTGTCAGTCGCGAATCAGGACCGCGGCTTTCGTTTCCACCGCCCATGTCGCACGCACCGCGACTGTAAGTTGGCAACAATTGCTATCTGCATCAGCGGCTAAGCTGTCTATCCATTGTCCTAGTATCACTCTTCATTACATTCAAGAGAAATTGTCATTAACTGCTGCTACGGTTTGGATTGGTGAGTCAGTTTCGTACCCTTCATTTGACTCAGTGTTGAACTGAATAAATACAGTGTTTATGTGTGTTGAAATCTCGGAAAGAAACCTGTATCCGATCTACACAACAGTCTGTATGGTTAGAGATTCCAAATCAGAGATGATTGTGGAATAGACTTCCAGGCACCTAACACATCAAATCAACTGACTATTTTCCCGAGAACGAGCCAAAGAAACAATATTGTCCGTACGGAACTCTCCTTGCCCAGAATAATCCCCGTTGCCCTGTGATTTCTGCATGATTCCAGAATCATTATTCGCAGACAAGGCCTCGGCTGAATCTCGACGTTCAATAAATTCCAGTGTCGTACCGGTTTCGCTTTCAGACAAGAAGAATTGCCGAAATCCAGTAGCCAAATCTATGCTTGGCGTACTGGCAGTAGTAGTCCACCCTCTCTCCCTGGCAGTAAAGAGAGGGTCGACAGCTTTTACTTCCATAGCAATATGATGAACAAATGATCTCGATTTACGCCCTAGCAGTCTTGAAAAGATAGAAGTAGGGGTAAGACCCCCAGTAAGAATGAGAACTCGCTGTTGGTCTTGCGGAAGTCCCATGACATGCATCAGCCCGTCATCTTGTACTTCAGGAGCAGAGCCAGCATTGACAGTAAAAGTACGAATGTGCGTAAATCCTAACATTTCCTCGTGAAACACCTTTTTGGGAGCAGTGTCGGTCATGATTGCGGCGTAATGGTCTATTTGGATCGTGGAGCCGATAACAGGACCCAATACATAGGAAGGACAGGTAAAGATATCCTTTGACGGTTCCTGAGGCGGTGCTTGACAATTCCTGAGTTGGTAACCCACTCTGGAAGCATGTAGATTGATGCCGAGTCGAGCCGTCTTGCGACATCTTCGACACTATCTCTCTGACTGAAAACGTTGTTGGCACCGGCGATGATGAATCGTGTTCCAAGAGGAGCGTGGACGAAAGTTTCATCCGCCAAGGTAGAGATAACTCTCGATGTCAAAACATAGCGCTGAGCGCAAGGAACAAAAATCTCTCCCCTGACGCAGGCAAGAAAATTGATGAGGTGCTTCTCATCAGTTGACCCGATCTCTCGAGTTACGTGCAGTCCTACTTGACCGAGTCCTGCTTCAAAGCTTCTCGCGTCATAGCCCTGAGGGCTGCCGTTGTTAACAGCCATGCGACGGGCCCTGTCAATGGCACCACAATCGATGCCATCGTCGTTGATCAGGAAGCCGTACTGGCTAGAGATCCCAACAACTCTGCCAATGCCTAGTTCCTCGGCAGCGAGAGCAAATGTGGTGCCAACACATCCGAAACCCTGGATCATCAACCTGACCTTGCCAATGAGATCAGGTCTCTGATGGGCCAGAAGCTCTTTGAGAGTGGTTGCCATGACGTAGCCAACACAGTATTCTTCTAGAGACCATCCATTTGCGTTGAAGCTCTCTTTGAGAAGAGCTGCGACTTCAGCGGGCGAACCGCAACCGAGCGAGTTACGGAGTGCAACTAGTGCGGTCGTAGTACCTGAAGGACAATAGGTTCTGGCATGTTCATCAATGATGGCATGGTCGGTATTGATGTCCGCTCCAGTTCCCCAGTACCGAGCGATGATACTGGATTATCGCGGATAAAGCGCTCCAAGACATGAGGAACTTGAGGGTGCTGGGGGGAGAATCGGATGCCGCCCTTTGCACCAACGACCTGTGGCTGACAGCTCACAGCCAGCTTCAGACTCATGGACTGAGCTACGTTGCGGACTTCATTTAGAGTTGTAGGCTCATGTAGAAACAAGATGCCGCCAGAGGGGGTAGGCACAGGCGAGTCAATGACTATCCAGCCTTGGGCTTCGGATAGTTGGTCTTCCCAGTGCCAGAAGCAGCGTCCGTCTATAACATAGTCTTGCGATAACTTAGGAAGTATACTTCTGCTGCTGAGACAATAAAGAATAAGATTCACCAGTTGCATGAAGACATTTATGATATGACCATTTAGTATTATGACTACCCCACTGACCCGTCCACCGTAGAGGTGCACCTTCCTGATGTCCCGATGAACACGTGGAAGTCCACATTTCAATTAAGCTTATCACCGACGACCAATGACTGAGGGTGTGTCGTCCAAAAAGGGAATATGGGTGACGGTGAGGACTCTATAGGTAGCAAGATATTAGTATTAGTTCGAAAAGACTGGGGATGACTGACCTCGAGAGAAGGGACAAGCGACATCAACGTCCGGTCGGAATTGAGGTGAGAAAAAGAAAATACCAACAGCTAACCCGACGACCCAGACACGAGCAGTGGGTTTTGTTGCCCGACACTTGATCATGCTCTTGACGACCCAGATGCAGCACGTTCGAGCGGCTCGTCAGTCACGAAATCGGGACCGCGGCCCTCGTTTCGCCAGATACGATCAAACTCCTCCGGAAGGTCTGCATTCAGAGAGAAAAAGACTCTTGTACATCCCTTATCCTTTCGGATACGTTCTGCGAGCCTGTCAATCGAACCATGGATCACGGCACCAATCAGCCCATGGTGAGGGTTAATAGCAAACCACTCTGGATGATTGCCAGAATAGAAGTAGCCGTTGATATACTTTGTTGCAACTTCGCCAGCTTCATTGCGCACCTTGAAAACGCTGGAAAGGAGGGCGACAGGGATAGGCGCGTTGTCAGGCAAGTTTTCGGGGCCTATGTCGGACGTGCCGCGACCACAAGATGGACAACAACCGCCATCTGCATCAGCGGAGGGAGCCTGTTTCAAGTCGCTGCCTCCGGAAAGAGCATCTGGAGTAAGCAGCGAGGAGGTTTCTCTGTTCTCCCTGCAAAAGATTTCCAAGTCGTGTTTGGCCTTGGCAAAAGTCAACTCAAGCTCTTCCACTCTGAGGCGTTTGGCTTCGCTGAGAGGTCCGTTATCGGGCGTGACCTCGTGATGGGATCCATCCTGCTGATCATTGGGGCGAGTAGACATTGTGAAGAACGGGTGAAGAGAAAATGGGCAGTAAAACGGTCTTTGTTGGATGGCTTCGTGGCTTGTGATGGCGATGCGTGAGGTTGTTTTGGAAAGCCTCTGAAAAGAGTTTGAGGTGCAACAATGAAGGCCTCCTCTACCTTTCTCACTTTTGTGGACCAATTTTACTGAAGCTGGCAGTGGCAGTGGTAATTTGCAGTGGCGGCCACTCCAGGCTTCGATTCCGTGAGCATGTAATGTAGGTTCAGTGCATGAACGAAGCTCTCAATGGGACGAACCTGTTGGCCCACCAAAAGGGAAACGAGTCAAATAACCATGGGCAACAAGCAAGATTAATGTCCCCGCTTATCATCAGATTATAGTAGTTGATTGCAACGGCGACATCAACAATGGCGAGGCGATGCCGATGATGAATCAAAACCAACCTTGTGAGCCGATACCAGTACAGAAGATAAGGTAGAGACGTGAAGGGATTTGACTCGGCGACTTAAATCGTGCCTATAAGCTCGATATCAACGCCTGCAATTCGTTTCAGGATTAAGGACCTATAAAAAGAAGAGCGAATAAAACCTTAAAACTACACCAGATAGTAATTTTAGTGCAAGAGATAAGTAACTTTAGCTCCACGAAAGCTTCCGTAAACTTATTGCATTTAACCTTTCACAGCTCGATGCATCGAAATGAGTACTTAAGGATAAATATCCCCCGGCTCGTCTACACAAACCCACCCTGCAAAATATCCACAAACAACACCAGCAAACGAAAAGCCCAAGCACATCTTCACACCTCGCCAATATGCGTTTAATTCCACTCCTTGTTTTTCTACACAGTATCTGGCTTTGTGCAGCTATGCCTATGAACCCTCAACCCGCTACATTGGCAACGAACACAGATGAGATCCCGACCCCGCAAGATGTGTTCAGTGGACGTGAGGTGTTGTCGAGACAAAAGCCCACTGTCAAATGTAAGGACACCGATAACGGTCTCCGTGGACGCAAGTCTGAGCAAGGTATGTTATCCAGACGTGCGAAGAGAAGCCTAGATTAATTTGTGATAGGGACTGATAAGCCGAAAACTCCTCTTGACAGGGGGAAATTCTATGAGTCTGGGAAGCCTCATCACAAGATCAACGGTCCCGTGTCAAATGGGACGAACAATGATACAAAGCCGAATGGCAAGCCGGATCTCAAATCGAAAGTCGAACCCAAGGTCCAATCGAGCGAATCAAATCCCCAATCAAATAACACCAATGCGCATAAGAAGTCTTTGGAATGGCATAACAAAAGATGCTTTGGGGCATACCAATTTGGCAAACACAAGGACATCTACCCTATCTCACAACAGAACTACGGAGGAGTTGCTTGTCCAGAAACCGAGTCAAAGATGATCAAGAAGAATGATAGCAGTACATTCATCTCGTACCAACGATGGATATACGGCGCGCCTTACCTGTATAATGTCTACTGGAAGGACTTTTGTGAACTGGAGAACGGCAAGACCGAGCAGGATGTTACGGATCCATTGGAAGAGGGATGGGAACCTGGAGCACGTGTCTGTCAAGAAAGTCTCACCAAAGCCTACAGGGGCTGCGACAATAAGGGAGCGGGCGGATCGTTGCAGGCAGGCTGTCTGGTGTATGAGTTTCAGGCAAGGGACAAAGACAAAAAGGATGTCCCTTGGCTATGGATGGGCGGGGGGATTCCTCTCTAATTGGTTAGGGATGTTGAATGAATGTCTTTTGTCCGCGATCAGTAACATGGGGCCCTTGTAACTACCTTAGAACAAGCCCTGTTGCAATTCTATGTGATTTATTCCTTCTATTAACTGGCTATGTGGAGACTGTGCTTGATGAACGTGGACAATAAAATGAGGGGAATCCAGAGCAATCCTCAAGCGTAGCCAATCAGTTAGGGTGTGACTGGCACCATTTCCGTCAAACACCCCACCTGTCACCTGACTTTAGCACCGTAAACCATTAGTTGGCGCTTAGCTTTGGTGAGTTAGTCCTAGGCCCCTTTAATAACAATGTTTAAAACAAAGCTCTTCCGGCCAGGTCTTTGTTTTCGGCACTCAGTCGTGAGGATTCCCAAGGTCTACTGCCTAAGCTATTCGACTGCGTCAACTCCGAGATCACCCCACGCTTTTCCCCGCAATGGCTTCGAGATAGTTGACTCGTCTGTATTGGTCGAAGAGGAAAGGCTGCCCTTCTACAGGCCTCAGGACTACTACCCAATGTCCATCGGCCAGTTGATTAAAGAGACTTATCAGGTAGTTGCAAAGTTGGGCTACGGCACGAGTTCAACAGTATGGTTATCTCGAGATCTTAGGTATGCACTGCGTCTTTGTAAGTTTCTCGCTGACATCAAGCCAGAGATGGGACGTTCTGGGTGCTGAAGGTTCATACCAATACGCTTAAACAAATTCAGGAATTGGCTGTCTATAAACACCTGTCTAACATCAGTCTACACCACGCAGGCCGGCACCATGTACGAGAAGTCCGAGACACGTTCAAGCTCAGTGGTCCACATGGTGAGCATGAAGTCTTTGTTATGTCACCCTTGGGGATGAGTCTTCGGACTCTACAAGAATTACAGAAAGACACTGTCTTCCAGCAAAGTCTCGTTACATCTGCTCTCGACCAGACATTGCTTGGTTTCAATTATCTACACGATGCGGATGTGATTCATACGGGTAACATTCACCCCATCTATAAAATAATCCAGCTGACAGTGCAGATATTCACTCAGATAATCTTGTTGTTGCATTAACCGACGATTCAATTCTCTCTACTGTAGAGGACAATGAGCTCCATCGGCCCCCAGCACGAAAGTTTGTTGACGATACAGTCATTCACGTCTCACAGTATATGCTCGGAGGTGCTGGCGCCCTCACAATCTGCGATCTCGGACAGGCACGTATCGGCAAAGTGCATCGCGGTAATGCCATGCCGCTACCATATCGTGCTCCTGAGGTCATCCTCGGCATGACTTGGGGTAATTCAGTGGACGTTTGGAGCGTGGGGCTTTTGGTAAGAGACTTCCATCCCTTTCCAGGCAGGACTGACCACCTTAGGCCTGGAACCTTTTACACAAGAACGGAATCTTCCGTGTGTATGACAAATCTGAGGAGCTCAATGACGCCCATCATTTGGCGGCGATAACTGCCCTACTTGGAGCGCCACCAGATGTTTTCCTCAGGAGGAGCGGTAAGACGAGCAAGTATTGGGATGCTGATGGAAAATGGCATGGCCCAGTTCCTCTGCCTTCTGTGGGTGAACTCAAATCGCTGGCAACGAACTTGTCTGGGGAGGATAGAGATCGATTTATAGACTTTTTAGCAGGCGTGCTTACCTGGCTCTCAGAGGATCGGCTTAGTAGTGCAGAGGCATACTTTCACCCGTGGTTGAGAGGAGAAGGTGTCGTTGAATAATGATAGGAACCTCCTATACTCCTACATCTTATACTGTCTGTTGGCCCCCGCTTGACCACGTCCTCTGCCGACTTAACATGGTTTATTGTCACCATGAACTGAAGTTCATTTGCCATGATGTCGGTAATCTATGGCGCAGCATCGAAGAAACTAGATATTATACACTAGTCCTCAAAATCAAGAGCCGGGAGTCAATGCAAGTCCGTGGAAATGAGAAATAGGGCTGTATCTCTCGCCGATCCCCGCTTTGTAAAGACAAATGTCAGCCGCATTTCCGGCTGTTTATAGTCTTTGTCTCTTGTTATATAATGTTAAGAAATATACAAAAAGAGAAATATACTATATAAAGT